>SNQJ01S0090749.1:15382-38914 GCA_010110895.2 Picea sitchensis
TGTTAAACAATTGTCAATTTGACATATCAAATCGTGATAAAAAAAAATTGAAAAATAGTCATTAGAAAGCTAACACAATTCTTCACAAGTTTTGTTTTTACTGTAAAGTGAAATTCTAAATAAAAAAAATACTTTTATATTTCGGAAGTTGAATAACTTGTGAAAATACAGTTTTTTTTGTCATAAAACAAGCAAAAGTGTAACCCACCTTCATGATTTCACCCAATTATGACTTAATGTGTAGATAGGAGACTATGATATGGATAATATCATCTTGGATATAGGATCTGATGTAAACGTCCTTCTGAAGAAAACATGGGAGACGATGGGAAACCGAAGTTTGATCTAGTCACCTATTCAATTGAGGCTACCAAATCAACACAATTTTGTTTCGATTAGAAGACTGATTGGGGTGAATGTTAATATCGATGGAGTGTGAAACATAACATATTTTGAAGTAATACAGATAGTGGATGACAGTAAACCTTATCCAGTCTTACTTGGACTCGATTTTTATTTTGATAACCAGAACATTATTGATTTGAAAAATAGAAAAATGATCTTTGAAGTAGGAGACTTGAGAGTTACTACACCATTAGATCGCATAGAAAGAAGATGATATGTGGAACTGTGAAGGGGAGGATTCAGTACTAAATAAATCAATAAACTTTACAATGTGACTATGTGGATGGATGACTATGTTAATCCTACTACTGAGGGTGTACTCAGTTGGAGAAATATCAGTTATTGCGTGTTAGATTTAGAAGAAGCCATGGAACATTGGCAATAGAGGTTGCATGAAGTATCTACAAGGAGATGTGATCATATTACCTACACATTGTGCTAGATTGGAGCTGAGGTATGTGATCCATCGAAGTATGATGGACTAACATATATAGATTCCTTTCTAAAATAATTTGAATTGTTGATATCAAAACAACAAAGATATTGAATGTAAAGCGAGATGAATGGGACCCTAGGATTCCTGCAGTACTATGGGCATATCGGACCACATGTAAGAAGTTGATAGGACATACACCATTTTGATTAGTATACGTCCAAGAAGTAGTTATTTCCATGAATTTTATTGTGTCGAGTCTATGCATTGTCATGCTAACAAATATCACAGATTCTGGCACAGTAAAGAAAAGACTATCAGAGCTAATGGAACTGGAGGAAGATTGCTTCATCACAAGATTTCATCAACAAGTTTAGAAAGTGCACAAAAAGGCATGGCATGACAGACATATTAAATAGAAGAAGTTCGATATGGGAGACCTAGTTTTTCTCTATGAAAACAAATTTTTGCAGCACCATGGAAAGTTCCAAATGCACTGGTTGGGTCTGTATATGATAAGATGTGTGACAAAGGAAGGTGTTGTTTAGTTGGAGAAATTGAATGGGGAAATCATGGAAGGACTAGTTAACAGTATTCAAATGAAATTTTATAGGGACAATTATCCTTCCGTGCACTAGCTTGAGTGCGCAGTATGTGTACTATAGTATCTGTATTATACTGAAAAAATAAAGAAAAAAGAAAAAAAAAGGGATCTTGAGGAAATCCACAATAAACATTTGAAGAGACATGAGGCTTAAAGTTATGAATAAGTCATTGTTCAAAGAGTAAAATTAGCAGAAAAAGAGATGAACATGGAAATTTCATGGAAATGAAGAAAGAAAGAGGAAGGCACGTAGGAAGGAGAATTGAATTGTGCGCAAGTGGGTGAACTGAATTGCGCGCAAAAAGGAGAATTGAATTGCACATAAAGAGAGACAAGATAAATATCTGTGCAGATGATGATAAAAACATTAAAGAGAAAACATGATGGAAAGACGACAAAAATGTGTCGTCATAAATGAAAAGTGGAAATGAGATTTTGAAAGGATGGAAAATATAGAACATGATCCACTAGAAAATATGAAATTAATGCAGAATCCAGACAAGAATCGAATGTGAATAAATAAGATTGGAATGTGAATTTTTGTGTGAAGAGAAATGAAAAGGTTGGAAACATCCTACAAAAGCAGATGAAGGATGATGATAAAGAGTCCCAGTTGTTTGAACATTCGAAGAGAATAGAGAGTCGATTGCGTTGCAGAAAAAAAAGAATCACAGAAATCCATGGCGCCACCAAAGGTAGGAGCATCCGCATCGTAGAATAAAAGAACACACAGTAAGCAGGCATCAATACCTATACATGAATAAACCCCTATATCAGAGGCATCAGATCCATTAAACTTTACAAGAGCATATCTGTCACCTAGGAATCCAAAAACAAACTCAGATAGACTTCCCAAGGAGTCGAAGTATGATCGCGTTGCATCGATGATTCCACCCATGGTTAGTATTGAGGGAGACATGTTGGGCGTAGTAGGAAGTATTCTATTTTCAAACCATGATATTTCATACATGAATAAATTTCCATAGTTAGAACCAAAAAACTATTTACGCATAGGACTCAACCCATACTCATGCGCAATCACAGTCAATCCACAAGAGTGGGAAATAGGACTGCAACAAATAATCCTATTGAACATATTGGATATCCCACACTTAACATATACAACAAGTTACTATTGAGTTGCATCCACGGAGGTTTCCTCTGGTTGGACAGGATGGTGTCGATCAACACCCATATTATCGCACAAATTACAATATTGTTGTCAGCAGGGGAAGACCCACTACCTTTGTTCACGAATAGGAGTCAAGAGAAAGAATTAGCAGAAAGGATGAAAGAAAAATATGACACACACATAGGAGTGCACAGATTGGACATCGTGAGAATTAATGATGATACTATCATATTTGTGGCATAGGTGATGGTTTGCAAGTTACTCAAGAAATGTCGCAGAGACCAGGTGCTAGAAGGAGTAATAACAACAACAAAAAAGTGCGTAGAAGGAGTACACATGAACTGAGTTACTTTTTTGGTGAACTAGTTTTTAACTGACTATAGGGAAGCACGAGATAAAGGTAGGAATTTCCACTATGCATGGTTATTGATTTTGATAGTATCAGTTTCTTGGAGGGAACTAGAAGAAACTCAGTACCTTGAAGGTACATAGGAACCGCGCATGGAAACGAGGTATGTTTCTTTGTGGCATATTGTACACAAGGATAGAAAAATGGACACAATTTCATTTTCTACATTTATAAGGAAAAAATATGGTAGTGTATTGAGGAAACACCGCACATATGACCTCAGATAATTGAAGCATACAAATAATTCACGCGATTCAAAGCAAGGCCATAACACATGTACATCCAAGAAAAAAGGGATCCAGATCAACAATGGTTATCGATCGGCTACATATTGACAAGATAGGATGTCAGTGTGAATGTAAATGATTGGGAAGTAGAGTGGAAACCCAAAGTGTTGGAAACAATGCAAAAGGAGATGCACCCTAAGAGAAGGATCAATAAGAAGACTAAGAACATGGAGAACAAGGGAATGGTGTAAGTGACACTCAGGAAACAACAACACACACTAGAGAGAAGATAAAAGAGCATCCTAAGGAGAGATTGGCACACAAAAAAAAGAAGAGGAAATCCTCAAAGGAAGTAGTTATCGAGGACTTAACTAAAGATGACTTGGAGAATATTGGAGATCGGGTGAAATAATTTACGAAAGAAGAAGTTTAGTGAGATGCACAGAAACAAGAGGATATGTACACAAATGTGTAGATCCGGATAGATACACTGCACCATATTTTAGAATTGACTAGGATAGTGCAAGTATGATTGACAAAAGAAGAACAGATAGGGAGCACAACAAAGACAATAGAGTCACAACTATCATCAGCAACATCAGAGCACCAGATCATGAAGATATCAACAAGGGCCATAAAGTTCCCCATGAAAGAAATGTAGGAGTGGATGCAAGAATTAAGTCATATTGACTTAGTATTGTCACAGTTACCATTAAATGTTCTACATAACTTTAAGACAAATGTCACACAAGAGATCCAATTGCACACAAAATCAAATTTTATGGATTTGTTCAAAGTGACTGTAGACAAGGAAGCATTGCGCGCAGAGTATAGAAAACTCAATCTAGAATAGGATGAGGCTATGTAGAGAAAAACAAAGTTGCAATAGGTAGTGCAGGAGGTTTACAACAACATCCCAGAGGTAAAAATGGAAGAATTCAATCCCTTAGAAGATCAAGTGACGAATATAAGTGAATCCATTCAAGGATTCCATGCAAAGATAGTTGATTTGGAAGCTTGCACAACGATGAGTACCCCACCAGAAGAAAGGGAGAAACAGTAGAAGATAGCCATGATGACCATGGAGAGTATTAGGAATTTGGATGAGTAATGCACAAATTTATAAGAAGAGAATACACAAGTGTGGACTCAATTTTTGGAGGATTCATAGTTACAAGAAATAGAACAAAGATTGTAGGCCATGCAGGAGAAGGCACAAAAGTTCAAAGAAACAATAAGCACTCTGCCAAGAAAAAAATGAATGATTGCAATATTTGAGAATAGGTAGTTGTACCTCGAGATAAACCATATAATAGCTAAACATGATATTGTTGCGAAGAACAGAATGAATGATTGAAATATTTGAGAATAGGTAGTTGTACCTAGAGATAAACCATATAATAGTTGAACAACAGACTCTCGCACAAAATCTTGATCTGATGTAGGAGGAAGAATTCTGGGTGTCAAACGAACTTGCGGCTACAAAATTCAAAGTAAAGCAAGGAGTACAAGATAGTACAGAGAAACTAAAGACTCCCATTACTACAGAGACAAGAGAGAGGATTTTGGCACAAGAAGAATAGGCAAGAGAGAAGGTCGCAACCATGAAGGACAATTTTCATAAGTTCATTGCAACATCCTAGGAAGCGCAATGGAAGGAATGAGTGGCTCGGGATGAGCCATAGGTAATTGTTCAGAACATGTTAGGATAGGATTTTAGGGAAGATTTTTGGGAACTGTGAAGGAGAAAAATGTGCCAATAGAGAGACATCAATGTGTTCAAAATAAGGAAAGGCATTTGGTGCACTTTCACATGCAAATACTAGCGCATGCAAAAGACAAAATACTGTTAGAATCTATTAGGAATTTTGGGTCCATGAATATGGGATAAGCTCCATTATGATTGTATAAATGTGTAAGGATTTTGGGATAGAGGGTGTGAAAAGTGTGACAAAAGAAATAAGAGTGACAAAGAGATAGAGGGATATGGAGATAGATAGTGAGTAGCCTAATATTTCTGACCTTGGTGTATTTTTGGAATTATTATTATGCATGGGATTATCGACTATTGAAGGGGAATTGATGTTGCAGGCTCTCATGAGCTGAAGGGGGCCAAACTATATGTAAAATATGATTATTACCTTCTATGCAGTGAGAAGATTGTAAGGAGTTGAGAGGTTATAACCAAAGTTTTACTGTTGAAGAGTCGGGATGAAAAACTGTGAGCAGACTCTCTAGGTGAGAGACTGGCCATTGTGGAGTTGTTGTTAGACCCACGGGAATACTCTCCAGATGATAATTTTGTTGAGATTTGTTACCTGGTGCATTGTGATTAGTCGTAAGTCTTGGAAACTTCTTGTTCGTCCTGTTGTTGGTAACCCTGGGAAGGGAAGTGGGGTAGTCGAAGGATTGTTGAGAAAAGAAGGGGTACACTTCCTTGGGTGTGACAGGTGCATGGGAAATGAGGGATTGTGGTCTATTTGCAACAGTGGGAACTTAGGACTGGCAAATTCTATGGAGTTTCAAACCATAGCTTGTGCCCCAACTCAGGGGTGACCTATTGTTGAAATCTTATGAGAGACAATGTCTATGGATGGGAGGAATGTCTAATTCAATGTCGTAGTTGGTGACTTTCTTAAAATACAAGTGTTCTTTATGTTCTTGTCTTGTTTAGTGTGTGAATATTTTTCTATGTTTGACATGGGTTAATTCTTGTATGTTGTTGCATATAAGTATTTGATGTTATTTTTTTATTTGTTTCTTTCTCATGTAAGTATGGTGCTTATAACATGTATTTGTAGTTGTGTGTGGATTCAAAAAATGTGGATAGTCTTTCCAGTTAAGTTAACCTTGTGATTTTGGTTATAAGTCATCAAGAAGAATATTGAGTGGTCGAGTGTGCAGGATTGTAGCTTGTGTACATCAAGAGGATGGAATTTGTGTGTGTGTTTAAAGAAACAAACCCTGTGTATAGTGAAATCAGAAGTGGCACATGATGCCTAGATGGATGTGAACGCATTTATGTTGTGTGATTAGCATGTTGGTGCACGTTGTCTTTTAGTTACTTCTTCTTCTTAAAATCCTGGTGTAAAGAGATTATTGCTTCCAATGTTACAAGTTGTGTAGCATGACTCAAACTTGGGTTGAGCATGTTACTTCAAGTGAAATTGCGCAGTGAAATTTTAGAGTAACATGATCAATAGTATGTTGGGGATGTTACAGTCGGGTTCACTTGGAGCTACATAATTTAAGGTTGTGTGACATGGACCATCATGGGGTGGATGGGGACATTAAAAAGTGGTATCAGAGCTATTGGTTCAACACTGGACTTGTATGGGCCAAATAATAGCATGAATAAAAGTGTGCTCTAATAATTGGTGTCGCGCCATGTAGATTTTAGTTGTGCGGAAAACCATTGGTGCATGGTATAAAGTTGTGATGCATGAAAATATAGTGATGCACGGGTGTGCACAATAGAATTTTGGGTGTTAAAATCATCCAAGAAATCTTAGAGAAAGGATTATGACAAGGTGGTTCCTATTTTTCATGTAGTTGTTGCATGAAATCACCTAACAAATCTTTGTTTCTATACATTTTGAAAAACTATCAGTGAATAGAGAAGGACAAAGCCAATGCAAAAGGTTGAAATCATGGATAATGCACAGAGGACTTAGAGCCCTAATGACCAGGAGTTTGGAGATATATATGTCGGTTTGGGTGTTGATGGTACATAATCCAGGGATGAGCACATAAACTTGGTAGAAACTGTAAAAGTATTGCAGAAAGATGTCCAGAGATATAAGGCTAATAATGAGAGACTTATGAGACCCAAGGCATAGAAATATGACTTCAATGTCAAATTGATGTAGAGCTTGGAAAACATAGAAATAAAGTGGATAAGGAAACAAAGTCAAGTAGATCAAGAAGTCGCAAGTATCATGATGAGAAAATAAGAGAAGAAAGAAGTGTTGGTAAGCATTCTTTCAAGAAAGAGTGTAATATCTCAAGCCCATATCCTATCAGAAAGCATAAGAGAAGGACTAGGGTGGACAAGCTACAGGGGGAAATGAATAAGATCAAACCTCCAACCCTTTATGGTGAGCAAAAAAACAATGAGGATGCAGAGACATGGTTGTTGTATACAAGGAAGTACTTCCAACTGCATAATTATTCTATGCATGTAGAAGGAAGGATTACTATATATCATTTAAAAGGAAAGGAATCGATGTGGTGGGATCAATATTTTCAAGTGAAACACATTGATGAGAAGAAAGTGACTTGGAGGGAGTTCAAGAGGTATTTCCAAAATAAACATTTAACCAAGTAGTACCATGGTAGGAAAATGAAGGATTTATTTGAACTCAAGCTTTGGAGTATGACGATAGATGAGTATGAAAGAATATTTTTAGAGTGACTAAAATATGTTCCTTTCATCAAGGATGAACAAGTGAATATTCAAATATATATGAGTGGGATTCCCTCATTTATCAGTGACAATATACAATATGATGACCCTAAGACATTTGGAAGAAACCATAAGGCGTTCTAAGTGTATTTATGAGCAACAAAGGGGAATACCAACTTTCCAAAAGGCTTGGGAAGACCAAATGAAATGTAAGGTGGAATAGAGGAAGAAGGGATATAAGACACCATTTTTCATAAATATTGCGCAAGGACAGTCGACCCCCCAGGAACCTAGAATGTCAAAAACAATGGGACAAAAGTCATGGAAACAACCTATGCAGTGTTGGGGTTGTGGCGGAAATCATATGCGCATAGATTTCCTGAAAAAAGTGATAAGGTGAGGATTGCACACAGTGTACAACAAGCTACAAAAATTGAAGACATGGGTATAAATGTGTCAAGAATTTACACTCCGCTGGATAACAAGTAGACTGAGTTTTAGTAGCAAATGATTGAGGTGGAAGGTAAGACTAATGACCAACCCATTGCTATTTTAATTGATTGAGGACCTAGTCTTAGTTATCTAGATCCTAATATGGTGGAAAGATTCCATTTTCCAAGAAGAAAGATTGGAAAACCTTGGTTGGTGCAGTTAGCTACAGGAGCAAAGAGGAAAATTAATGAGATGGTTAAGACATGTCTAATAGAGATGAATGGACTGCACACTAGAGATGAGTTGAATATGTTACCTTCAGAATCGTATGATTTCCTCATTGGTATGGATTGGTTGGACGAGCACCGTCTATCCTGGATTGTTATAATAAGGAATTTACTTGACCAGATGAGCAAGGAAATTTGAGAACAATTCAAGGAATTCCAAGAGCTTTAACTATCAGCATTATAGTTGAATAAAAGTTACAAGAAGGGATGTCAAGTATTCACAGTGCACATGGAAAAGGAACCTAAGAATAAAGTGCCAAGTTTTGAATACTAGGCAGTACTAAAAGAGTTTGAGGATGTCTTTAAAGAGATACCTAGATTGCCTCCAAAATGAGATATTGAATTCTCTATAAATTTGATGTTGGAAGCAACACTTGTATCCAAGACTCCTTATAAGATGAGTACACTAGAACTAAAGGAGTTGCATATGCAACTTGAAGAGCTTCTAAAGAAGGTGTATACACACCCAAGTTTGTTTCCTTGGGGTGCACCAGTTTTGTTCGTGAATAAGAAGGATGGTACATTGGGACTTTGTATTGAATTTAGGTAGTTGAACAAGGTAACACTGAAGAACAAGTATTTTTTTCCAAGGATAAATGATTTGTTTGATCAACTTAGGGGCACAAGGATATTTTCCAATATTGATCTCAGATTTGGTTATCATCAGGTGAGGATTAAGGAAGAGGAAATTAGTAAGACTTCCTTCACAACAAGGTATGGTTATTACAAGTTCAAAGTGGTACCATTTGGGTTGTCAAATGCACTATCTATCTTCATGTGTTTAATGAATGGAGTTTTCATAAATTAATTGGATAGGTTTGTCATCGTATTTCTAGGCAACATCCTTATTTAATCAAAGTATGAGGAAGAGCATGAGCAATACTTGAAGATGGTGTTGCAGGTGTTGAGGGAACATCAACTTTATGAAAATTTGAGCAAGTGTTCATTTTATCAGTGGAAGATTCACTATTTGGGTCATATCATTTCAAAGGAAGGAATAATTGTGGACCTACAAAAGATAAAATCCATTGAGGAATGGCCAACACCAATAAATGTAATATAAGAGAGATCCTTTATGGGATTGGCAGGGTACTATAGAAGGTTTATTGAATGTTTTTCATAGATTGTGCATCCAATCACATCCCTACAAAAGAAAGTTGCACGATTTGAATGGACTCTAGATTGTGCAAGGAGTTTTCAGCACTTGAAGAGTTTGTTGAAAAGTGTGCCAATTCTGAGGATTGTTGATCCTGATGTGGCCTTCGTTGTGTGCACATATGCATAAAAGGAAGGAATCGATGGAGTCATGAGTTAGAATGGACATGTGGTATGCTACGAATCAAGGAATTTGAAGGAGAATGAAAGACTCTATGATATGCATGATTTAGAATTGGAAGCCATAGTGCATGTTTTGAATATGTGGAGGCATTGCATTATGGGTAAAATATTTGAACTGAGAATAGACCATTGTGGTTTGAAGTATTTGTTTTTAAAACCAAACTTCAATGCCAGAAAAAGTAGGTGGTTAGAGCTCCTTAATGAGTATGACTTCGAAATAAGGCATATCAAAGGAAAATAGAACAAAGTGACTGACTCACTCAACAGGAGGATGCATGAGATGCATGCTACATCCATTAGCATGTGCCAGATAGATTTGTGTGACAGAATTTTAGAAGTTCCAGAACAAATATGCACTATATGGATATAAGTGTGACTTTACAACAAGATATGTCGCAACAGAAAGTTGAAGGCTATGAGCTAAGAGAGGATGGGATCCTCATGTATAGAAACATAGTTTATGTGCCAAATGATCAAGAGATGAAGAACCTGATTTTTTCATAGATTCATAGGGCTCCTTATGTTTTACATCCATGTTACCAGAAGACCATTTTTGCGGTCAATAAGTAATACTTTTGGCCATGTATGAGAAAGGAAGTTCCATATTTTATTGCGAGATGTCTCAAATGTTAGAAGGTCAAGATTGAGCACAAACATCCAGCTAGTTTGTTGCATCCCTTTCCCATTCCTGAGTGGAAGTGGTAATTTTTTACCATGGACTTCATAACTAAGTTTCCTAAGACTACTAAGAAGCATGATTCTATTATTGTGGTGGTCGAAAATATTACTAAAGTTTCCCATTTTATTCCAGTGAAGTTAGTGCACAAAGCAATCGACATTGTTGAGATTTACATGTGTTGAACATGAATTTTGGAAATAATATGACTGAAAATACTAAGTATAGAATATGTGTTGAGACAAAGAAGGAAGAATCGGGAGTGCATAGTCGAGCCCCATTCAGGAAGACCATGCATAGTGAGAAGAAGAAAGAAGAAGAATAAAGAAAGAGGAGAAAGAGGGTGAAAAGTAAGGATGACAGCTTGACGTGCTAAAGATATAAGGATGAGAAAAAGAAGGAATAACAATAGTCAAAGGAAAAACTAGCATGCAGACAGAAAAGAAGGAAAATCAGCTCGAACAACAAGTCAACTTGAGTTATCATGAGTTGTAATAGGGTTTTGAGGTGAGTAAAGTAGGGTTTTAATCCCTAGAAATTATCTATAAAAATTTAATGGGTTGGGAAAATAGGGGTTCTCTTCTAACCAGTTCCTCTCTTTTAGTCCCAATGATTCAAGAGTTTGGTAGAGTTCTATTGGAGAGAATATTTTATGTCTGAATGTTAGGGAGATGTTGCAAGGAGAGAGAGAGAGGATTGCATCACAAAATGGCTAGGATAGGAGAAGGACAAGATAGCATGATGTATCTTTGTAAGAGAAGTGTGCAAGCCTAAGAAAATTGCATAAAGAATAATCAAGAAGCCATTTGTTGTGGACATAGCCCAAATTTGAGTGAAACACGTTAACTACTATGTTATTTTTCTTTTATGTGATTAATCATGGATGCTTTCTTGATGCATGTCAGATTAGAATTATTCTTTGTATGATCATTGTGCAATGGTTATGAATGCTACAATATGTGGTTTCTATTGTAATCTGAAGTATAATGGTAATACATAACTAAATTCACTAAGTAAACTAAGAAGAGAAAATACAGAAAAACATGCAAAAAAAAGATAAGTAAGAATAACAAAGATGGTCACCTCCCATTCCCTCACTACTGCAGAAAATTGTTTCCTCCAGCCCCAATAGATGCCTTGGGTGAGAATTCACTTGCATGCAGATGATGCTGAAAGGGCTGGTTTCTGAAGGGTTTTGTTAGTAAAGATAAATCAAACCTAGGGTCTTACAACTACGCGCAAGCCAACATATGGTTCTGTTGTCGGGACCCGAAATCTGTGATTGAGGGAATGTTTTGGAGGACAAATAAGAAAGAGATCTCAGAATGGTTAGAAGGGAAGGAATGAGATTTTTCTATGAAAGAGAATAGAAACCCTCGATTGAGTGATGAGAAATGGATGAAAAATTATGTGTACACAAAGCTGCATGAAATTTTATTTGGCGAATTTCTGATCATTTTGACTGAGTGGTTAGAAAGACTAGTAGAGAACACTGGAAGGTACCAAACCACAATGTTGAGGAATTGGACTCCTAAGTTGGTAAGACAACTGAATTATGTAAGTAATCAAACTTCTTATGCAGTTGATTTCTAGTCGGATAGTATATTAGGAGGATATATTATAAAATTTGAGTAGATTGTACACAACCATACTGATCCAAAATAGATCCATAATGGCCAAAAATTCAAATTTTTCGGATTCGAATGAAACTAGAGCCATTGCATAGTGCTCATTGTTTCAATTCTGACAGTATATTATTTTTAAAAAATGGAGTTCATATGGCGAAGATATCACGTTCTGAAGTTTTTCCAAAATAGTAAAAAGGTCAAAGTCAATTGATGACGTCAGTAGTACGGTTAATGACATCAGCATGACATCATGCTAACGTCAGCATGATAAGTGGCATCCTCTGAGTGTGAAACATATCATATGGATTCAACATTTTTGGGTTCTTATGTGGCGATGACATGGATTGTATGGACTGACACGTGATATTCCATACAATGATGTGGCAGTTTGTATGATGAAATGGATGTATGGATGACATGTGGCAGTCCATACGCTGACGTGGAAGATGGCTTGGTAGGATGACATGGAAGTACAAATGCTGGCGTGGCAATTGACTGAGCAGGCTGACGTGGCTAGGGCCAATCAGGGGGTGACATGTGTCCCAATCAGAGGGCACCACGTGGCAGCCTAAATTTTCCCAATGTGGGCTAGGTCGAATTTTAAGGTCCTGGTCACATGCGAGACATATGACCCATGGCCCGAAGTTTAGGGGCTAGGCACAACACTTGGCCACATGGGGCGCCATGTGACCAGCAACCCAGGATTTGGGGGTTGTGTGCCATTTGTACTAAATCTAGAGGATTTGGCCAAATTTGGAGGATTTTACCAAATTTGGGCCTGATTTTAGTGGATTTTTGCCTAAAAAATGGGATCTGAGCCCAAAAAGAGCCCAGAAAGAGGGGGGAAGTTGGGATTTCAAACCCCAACTAAAATAAACTAGGTATTTTTAAAGACATGAACCGAATTAGAACAACAGAATGATGAATAATTTGTGAAGTTCAAGCCATTTTTATGCAAGGAAACCATTGAGGAAGCGAGCTTTGGAGGCCATTTCTAGGAGTTCTACTCCATCTTTTGTAGTGTAGTTTGTTGCATCAGGTTCCTGCGACAAAGTAGAACACAACATTGCCTATGAAATACCAAATTGATGTAAATTTGATACATTTTTTAAGCAATGAATACTAATAAGAAGCCTCCCACTAAAGACAAAGGCTTGGAGACGTTGGAAAATTTGTGTCAAACTCCGTTATGAATATTTGGTGTTATGGTTTGTTGTTCATATAGTCTATTTTCTATTGTGATTTCTTTATAATGGCTACATAATTCTTCCATTAAGCATCTTCTTCTTCTCTTTAAATCCTAAATGGTAAAATAACTGATGCATAAGCTTAACCATAGTCATTTAAAATATCATTTCTGAATCAAGTGGTATTAGAGAAGGTTGAAATTTGGTTGTTTTTTAGTATGCATGATCACCAGGGAAAAGCTAAGTCATGGTGAAGGAGATCTTGTAGAAGGACATCCTGAGATTGGATCAAGAAAGAGGACATCTCAAAGTGAGAATATGGCATCAGAAGAAGGGCTTTCTCAAAACGAAAGAGAGTTTCAAAAAACTTTATTTGCCATGTCTAAGAGGTAAAAGTGTTGTATGATGATTACTTGGAATGGAAGAGACTTGTTTAAGGGGAATCTTCAAAGAAAGACAAAAGTGAAGAAGGAGAGGACCCTCCAAAACCTCCTGCTTCACCTCCTTCATCTCCATGTTCTTCTTCTTCTTCAAGTACAAGTTCTAATCCTACTTCTGTAAGAAAACATTCTGATAAACATAAGCCTGAAATGCCATTACTTAAATTTGATGTGAAATTCGAGTTGTCCATGTATAATGGAGAAGTCAATGTTGAGAAGCTTGATAATTGGGTCAGACAAATGGAGGTATATTGTAGTGTGAAACAAATCAATGATGAGGAAACCAATATCAAATTGGCATCACTTTGTATTGCAAGCACAACACTCATATGGTGGCAGAGTAAGTTGCAACAAGGTACTCAGCAAATTGGTAATGTATTTCCAGCATGGAAAGATTTTATTTTTTCACTTAGAAAACAGTTCTATCCTTTAGGATATAAGGAGAAGTATTCAATTGAATGGCAAAGTCTTAAATTAAGAAAATAGCAATCAGTGCAAGAATACACAGATGAATTTCGTAAGATGGCTTTGATGTTAGATATTTCATTACAGATACACAAGAAAATATTATGAAGTATATAGGAGGTTTTCCTGCACATATTTGTAATATTGTGTTTATGTTTGGACCTACTAATCTTAATGAGGCTTTTTTTCAAGCAACGTATATTGAAGAAGGGAAAATTGGAGTTGGTGTATCAGGGGAATCATCTCCAAAGAAGGAAGACAAAAGAAAAGTGAATGGGAAGAAAGAAAACTCAGTGATAGTAAAGGAAGAGAAGCTCTCTTTCAAGCATTGCAAGAAATAAGGGCACGATGATGAACATTGATGGAAATTGCACCCAGAGAAGAAAGAAAAGTGGTTCAAAGAGAGGAAAGGGAGGCAAATAGTTGCAGCAACACCACATCTAACAGGCTTGGGGTGAAATTCAGGTTATGAGACTAAAATCACAAAAAAATATTTGTCAGGAAAAATTGGTGATGGTTATGATTCTAGAAGTAAATTGTTTCATATAAAGGTAATTATGAAACATACCAAGATAGACACTCTATTAGATAGAGGATCTCAAGATAACTTAATTTCAGAAGAAGTGGTTAAGCAATTGGGATTAAAAACTAAGATGCATCAGAAACCCTATTAACTAAATTGGATAAGAAAAAATCACAAATTGCCCATAACAAATCAATGTGTCATAAATTTTTCAATTACATCAAAGTTTGTGGATGGATTAATAGGTGATGTGGTGCCACTAGAAGCATGTGGAATGGTCTTGGTTAGCCCTTATTTATATGATCACAAAGCAATATTCTTTAGGGAACAAAAACAATACCACTTAACTACATAAGAGATAAAATATGTTGTGCATTCTCATCATATCAAAGGGAATCAATATCTTCTAACAATGGAGCAATTAAATAAGGCATCTTATGAAAGCATTACACTTATAATTGTACCAAATGAAGCAGTTGATCTTAAGCAAGAAATTAAAATGGTTGTAGCATGTAGATCTAGCCATAATTTGCTTCAAGATGAGTTTTTGTTGTGCAAGCTTGTAAAGAAGAACATACATGTTGGTTCATTTTCAATCATGTTTTTGATATGGTTATCGCTGCTAATGTTTTCTACATGGATGGTAGTGGATTCAGAAAGATGTGAAAAAATGAAAATGGCTAATAGTATGTGTTCACTTATCATGGTTTCTTTGCAATTGATTATGATATGAAAGGTGCACATGACAA
The DNA here is from genome assembly GCA_010110895.2 of Picea sitchensis. NCBI lineage: Eukaryota > Viridiplantae > Streptophyta > Pinopsida > Pinales > Pinaceae > Picea > Picea sitchensis. The sequence goes on from SNQJ01S0090749.1 coordinate 30,723, forward strand.
ATTTGATAGACAAAGGACAAGTGGGAAGGCCTATCCCGCACTTAATGTTTGGTTAATATACTTTTGGAGGACCAAAATGTCTTAGTGGGGAGGAATGATTCAAAATGGATCCATAATGGCCAAAAATTCAAAGTTCTTGTATTCAGATGAAACCAACACCATCACATAGTGCTCGTCGTGTCGATTTCGACAATATAATATTTTCCAAAAATGGAATTCGTATGGTGAAGATATCGGGTTCTGACGTTTTTCCAAAATTGGCAAAAAGTCAAAGTCAACTGATTACGTCAGCAGTATGGCTGATGAAGTTAGCATGACATCATGTTGACATCATCATGACACATGGAAGCCTCTAAGTGTGTCACATGTCAGATGGATTCGATATTTTTGGGTGATGATGTGGCGATGACGTGGACTATACGGACTGACACATGTCAGTCAATATGATGATGTGGATGTATGGATGACACATGGCAGCTTGTACACTGTCGTGGAATTATGGATGACACATGGTAGACTGTACGTTGACTGGGTAGGTTGATGTGGCAGTTTGAAGGTTGACATGGCGGGGTGATGTGGATCACGCCAATCATGGGGTGACACATTTCCCAATTAGATGGTGCCACGTGGTAGCCTAAATTTTTCCAATGTGGGCTAGGTCAAATTTAAGGGCATGGTCATATGGGGGGCATATAACTCAGGGCCCAGAGTTCAGGGGTTAGGCACAACACCTGGCCACATGGGGTTACATATGACCAAGAGCCTAGGATTTGGGGGTTGCACGCCAATTGTGCTAAATCTGGCAGATTTGGCCAAATTTGGAGGATTTTACCAAATTTGGGCATGATTTTAGTGGATTGTTTCTTAGAAAATGGGATATGAGCCCAAAAAGAGCTCAGAAAGAGTGGGGAAATTGGGATTTTGACCCCCAACTACAATTCTATAAAAACCAGGTATTTTTACATCCATGAACAAGTTCAAAACAACAAAATGATGAAGAATTTGTGAAGTTCAAGCCATTTTTATGCAGTGAATTCATTGAGGAAGTGAGCTTTGGAGGCCATTTCCGGGAGTTCTACTCCATCTTTTCTAGTGTCATTTGTTGCATCGGGTTCCTGAGACAAAGTAGAACACAACTAAGTCTATCAGAGACCAAATTGATGGAATTTTGATACATTGTTTAAGCATTGAATATTAATAAGAAGACACCCGCTGAAAACAAAGGCCTGGAGACATAGGAAAATTTGTGTCGAACTCCGTTATAAATCTTTGGCATTATGGTTTTATTTTATTATAGTCTATTTTATGTTCTAATCTCTTTATAATAGCTACATAATTCTTCCATTAAGCATGTTATTCTTCTCTTTAAATCCTAATTGGTAAAATAACTCATGCATAAACTTAACCATAGTCATTTAAAAGATCATTTTCGGATCACATACAGTGTTGCAGAAAGGGACTTCTTCAAAGGTCTGTGTGAAAGGTTCATAAAATCATTGGGTACATTGATAAAGATGTTTTTGTGTGACAAGTGCATAATGAAAATGGAATCTGACAGCTAAGGGGCTTCACATACATAGAAGAACCGAGGGATGACAAGAGCATAGTCTGAGGACATGAGAGAATGAAGAAATGAGGAAGGAAGGGAGGGTCTGAGGATGTAGAGAAATGAAGAGGGTATACCATAGGAATAATATGAGTTTGGATAACTGTGCAGAGAAAGGAGGTATAAGAGGTGAAAGAATGGGGATGAAAAAGTGATGCAGGAGCATCGCCATCAACATTCAATTAGGCCAAGTAGAGGACAAATCAACATCTAGTGTGTGCATTCAAATTGGTTTTGGATTCCAAGGAGAGCACATCAATTTAATGTTTTGAAAATATTGTAATTAAAGGCCCGCAAGATTTTGAGGCATGAGCCATTTTAAACAATCCAGGAGATTGTAATTTCTTTAAAGCCCAAAGGATTGAATAGATTTGGAACATCGACTCATATCTATATTGTAAATGATAATTTATTTGTAATAATATTAGTGGTAGAATGATTTAATTATGATGTGAAAACACTAGAGTATTCGGAAGGAACACTCAATAATCCCCTCCATGCATAAATGTATGTAATCTATGCCCAAAAGAGGATGTTGAAGATTATTGTATTTTTTGTTGAGATCATAGTGATTATTGTGGAGAAAGAGAGAAGATGAGAGTTGTGGGAACTCTAGTAAGTCTTTTCCTTAATGAATATAATAGATTAGATTTACTTCACATGTCTGAGTTTGCTTATCTCTGAGTTATTTGGGTAATGTTATGTTATCTATTTTATGTGTTTATATGCATGTGTGTGTATTTCATGGTTGAATTAATGAACCTTTGATGTTCTAAAAGTTTCAATTGTTTCTCTTCTTAAATCCTCGTGCAACAAGTGCACAGTGGCCACGTAAGGACTGTGAAGGCAAAGTTGTTTACAGACTCGATAGCTCAGGAGAGATAGAGTTAATTTCATAGAGTGAGTGAAAGGAGTGCACATATACTCATTTGAGTATACAAATCTTGAAGGGTAGACCCATGCAAGGAGTGCACAGGGCCGACACTTAATGAAGTGTTGAGAGAGTCTCAAGGAGAGTGAGCACAAGGAGCACGGAAGAGATTTTTTCTAAGTCTCAAGATCGGGAGAAGTAGGTCAAGGTGTACACCAAGGTTTGAATCACTTAAAGTGATAAAGCTTAGGAAGAATAGCGAGAAAAGGTCCTTGGAGAAAGGATTCATTTTGTTTGGAGGTTGGGTGGATGAGATCCGTTCGAGAGAAGCCATAGTTTTTCACAATCGTCAAACCTAGAGAAGGTGCGCAGGTGTTAACTCTTTAAGTCCTTCAAACTTCAAGAATTCAACAATTTTAGGGTGTTTGTTGTGGAGGATAAAAATTTCCCGAAGCCCTGGATTCTGAAGTTAATATGGACCATTCGTATATGGGGGACACGTGTCCATAGATAAAAAATTATCTGAAATTTTTCATCTTCAGATATAGGGACACGTATCCATAGATGGCAAAAATTATTCAAATCTTGGAGTAGATCCTGACCGTCGGCGTCAGGGCCACGTGTCGATAGATTTCTAGTGAGTTGGGAATCTGATAGTCCAGGAGAATAAAGGCATACAATGTTTTGGATCAAGAACTCTCGAAGGACGGAGTAGATCTCAACCGTATGTTGAGAGGGACACATGAATCATAGGTCCATCCCTTCGCCAGTTCGAAATTTGAAATATTTGAAGTGTTGTATTGTGAAGAGCTCTAAAGCCCAAATCCCAGAGTAATATTAGGCTGTCTATTGAAGGCAAACATCAACCGTCCAATTTTCGAGTTCATAGTTTGCGCATTTAGAGGTGTTGCAAATTTAGATAGGGAAAACTCTCAAATCCTGGAGTCCCTGAATTTTCTTGAACTGTAGATCAAGGAGTATATTGTGAGTTGTTGATCCCCTCCTCTATTCAGTTATTCATGAATTCAATGTTCGAGAGGATTGTTGTGTGTTGCAGTTAGAACTTTTGAATCCTAGAGCTATGAAGTGTCGGAGTTCCTACTAGTTAAGGATCTTAGCCCATGGTTTTTTCCTAAGGTCACTATATTTCTTTGCTGGTGTGATAAGACCCTCTCACACACAAATTTTCACACAGGGAAAAGATAAAATTCCTATGGTAGAGTATTTTGAGGGTTCAGCAAGAGCCCAAGAGCTAATTCATCTCCCTTAAGTGAACGATCCTAGAACTGTAGGTTGCACGAACCCCAGTAGTGGTGGGGGTTTGCATCAAGTGGTATCAGAGAGGGAATTAAGCTCTGTGTGAAAAGAAGATTTGGAATCATACCATGAAGAAGAAACATGGAGAGATTTGTAGTCAATGCAGCCATGGAAGAAGAAATGAGACAACTTCGTGCAAGGTTTGATGCCATGGAGACAACATAAATAAGAGCACCCAAAGTTAGTGACGTCAGTGAAAAAAAAATGAAGATGTGGAAGAAGAAGAAGTTGTAGGAGAACAAGAAGCAGAGGAGTGATTTCTAAGAGTTGTTGTCAAGCTGGGAACTAGAGAAAAAATAGAAGTCCCGATGTATGAAGGTAATTTAAATGTAGTAGAATTTTTTGACTGGATAAGTGTTTTAGACAAGTACTTTGACTATGAGGAAATTTATAATGAGAAGAAGGTAAAGCATGCAATTACTAGATTGAAGGGACATGCAACTTTATGGTGGGACGAGTTGCAAGCTAATAGAAGGAGGAAAGGTAAGACCAAAATCAAGAGTTGGGATAGAATGGTAGCTAAGCTCAAGGATAAATTCATACCCAATGATTATCAGTTAAATCTATTCAGGAAGTTGTAGAATCTGAGACAAAAAGGTTTGTCGGTAAAAGAGTATACTGAAGAATTGTATAAGTTGAACATACGAGAAGGACATAGGGAGAATGATGAAGAAAATTGTTTTAGGTACATTAATGGATTGAGGTACGAAATCCAGGATGAGATTAGTATGATAAAAATGATAAATATGGAAGATGCTTATCAGGTAGCCCTTAAGGAAAAAGAAAATTTGGCAAGGAAGAAGAGTCAATGGAAAAGAGGAAAGAGTCCTAACATAGGAAGAGGAATCATCAGAGAGAAGTTCCATAAACCAAGAGGAGAAGCTAGAAAATATAACAGTCAAACAAAAAGAGGAGGAAGTTCTAGAGGAGGACACTATGGAGGAAGAAATTATTTTCCCATAGGTAGAGGAAGAGGCAGAGGAGGAGAAGTGAATTGTTATTCCTGTGGAAAAACAAGTCACATGTATTGGGAATGTCCTGAGAAGATGAATACATGAGGTAGAGAAGATCACATTTCTAAGGCACAACAGAAGAATGTGGAGACATAGATGAAGGCAGAAGAAGCGAAAGAAGGAAGATCACTCATGATGAAGAAATATCTCATAAATCCATAGAAAGAGGTACACGAACCATTCCATAGGGACAATTTGTTCAAAACTGCTTGCAAGACCAAAGATAGGGTATTGTTGATGGGAAAATTTGACATGTCGTCAACTGGAAGAATAGATCCGGACTAGGGTTGTCTAAATAACCCAAGTCGTTTGGTGTAACCTATTCTGACAAGTTTAATGGCTCTGTTGGCCAAATAGGGTCCTAAAACAAGGAAGAGAAATAAACTAACTAATGTTAAAACTATAACAATAAATAAACTTTAATCTAATTATTTACAAATACATTCAATAGAAAGATAAATATAAACATGCCATTATGTACATAGGATAATTACAGGTTGCAAGTTTCAGTGAAAGCCTTGCAAAATCAACGTTTTGTACTCGTTTTCAAAAGTAGATAAAGAAAGCACATTTTTTATATTTTATGTTTTCTAATCATAAATCTAAGAACTTAAATACAATATGTTATGAAACAAGGATAGAGTGATGGTCAAAGCCAATCTAAAACTGTCTTGTTTCGCTAATAAGTAACATAACAAAAATTAAATGGAAATAAAGATAACCTGAGATTAGTTCCATACCGTGTCTATGCCTCTATGCGATCCAAAACTCCAGTTGTCTCACCTGTAAGAGAGATCGATGACAGGCTTGCCCTAATGTCTCCCGAATAAACTCCAGGTGCTTGTTGACAGCTAGGGTATAAGAAAAAAATAGTAGACATGTATGTCCAATGATCTTATAATTATGAATGATCACAGTAACATAAATCTTAATGTAAAGAATTCATTTTATCAATCAACTAAACATAACACGCAAATCATGATATTAAATTGATATAATGATCACAGTGGTAATTTGTGAAACAACAAATTGTAGACAACATTTAAAACACTGGATAAAATGGAACATAATATGTCATTAAGACTAAATCTATACAACACATCAATATTCCAAAATAGATGAGACAAAACATAAACGAGACAACTTCACATTGGTCTAAAGATGAAATGCTAAAAGATGGTCCATTAAGTTCTGAAGATCATTTGTCCAAAATCTGTTCCAGGCCAATATCCCTTTACTTACAAACTGAACAGTATTTAAAGTGATTTGAAATAACATCCTCCTATCTCATAGGATAGGATAGGATTTCATAAAATCAAAATATTACAAAAATAGTGGGCTAATAGCCCATCATAACAAAGTTGATTGTATTCAAAACTTAATCAAAGTTTTTGCAAAACAGAAAGAAAAGAAACTGCTAATTCACTTAGATGCATAATCGAATTTGTTTCTCCCCAAATAATCAACAAAATAATTTCATACTTCCTGAAAAGACAACAAATTTAATAAATTAGAAAATCATTCACAACCAATTTCTAATTTTTACTTACAAAGAGACTTGGCTATAGAATCGAAGATTCTGTAGCCAGTCTTAGTTTAGCAATAAAATCAAATTCCAAATCGGCTTATTTTGAAAATAGATAACAGACATCAAATAAGAGGAGAAATTGTTATACCATTTGGAAATTGACTAAAGATGGGTCGGGTAGCTCAGAATTAATTATCGCTTTGACACTAGTTGCGTTTTTTATCACTATGTTCCCTGACCTCATAATGTGTTTAGACCCTTTCTCTACATGTGTTTTGAGATCGATATTTTCTCATTTCAATGATTCATTATAAGCGGTAAGCGTCTTGATTCGGGCCTGGAAAAGGGGGATATAAGTGTAATATCGCTCGATCCAAAGGAAACAATCACCACAATGTACAGGAGGAATGGAAAGTCTATGGAGAGCATGTTCAAACATGGGAGTATCCACCTTATCTGTTATCTACTTCTGATCAGGACTGATACCAGGGAACCCCTCCTTACCCTTGAGGCACGGTGGCAAATTCGTCACAAAGTCATAGGGTTTGGTAGAAACAATGTATTTCTTCCTATAACTTTACAAATCTTGGTCTTCAAGAATGAGGAACTCTTTGATCTCAGGGTTCGAGTACTCGTCGATCTCGATCGGGCCGATCGAGCTCAGACAAGTGTTGGATCGATTCCTAAGCTTTCTTGAAATTTTGTGACCTGCCCTTTTGTTTTTGAACCCTATATTTGTGCATTGCTTTGTTACCTCTTCATGAGGTCTTTCAACATCAGGGTTAATACTAACAATCAGGCTAGCTTCAATTTCAAGAACACAAGGATTATTAACCTTCCACTTAGCACTCCCTTGCTCAAAAAATCCTGTAAGTGAAGACTTACTCATCATCTCGGCTTCTAGAGGTTTTTTGTTGGTAGAGTTTGGTGTATCAATTGAAAAATCAGACTGGTTTTTAATCAGTGGCTCGTCTAGGCTAGGGTTTACTACAGGAACAATCATGGAAAAACCATTCCTCACCAAAACGTATCCTAGCAATCACCCACAGTTGAAAAGTGATGAATCAAAAGAATCCTAATCAATTTGTGATGAAAAAGTCTTGAATCGACACTCTGTCTCTTATATCTTTTGGAAATTTTATAGAGACTTCTTAGCAGATAAAATGTCATGCTTAATTCAAAACCAATGAAGTGCATAAGTAAGAGAATATGGTAGAGGAAGATTAATCTGTATCAACCTTCATAGGTCACGAATTGTTTGAGGATCATCAATAGGCTATGCCACCTAGGTTTAACCAGGGAGATGGGGATACCTTTTTCGCAAAATTTGATCTTTTAGGATGTCACAAACATGCTCCATGGAACTCCTTCAATTTGTGAGTTTTTGAACCATTTCTCTCTTGTCGATGGAATCCCTATTTCTTCACTTACAAACCCCTCAGTTAGCTCTAACTGTGCGTCCCCAATTTTCTCTCTACACCCATCGAAAGTTTGTGTGAAAGCCTATGCCACCTGAAGGTTATAGCCTTCAAATATTTTCAGGAATACATCCCAGCCTTGGCCTTTTAAGTCTTTGATTGCATCGTTGTAGGAGAGTAATTCGTGGCAACCATTCGGTTCCAAGTGAATGACAGGAGCCATGAAAAATGACCAGAGTACAACAGGGATAACTCAAAATAGTTTTAGGTTTGAATAGTAGGAGTGATAGTAACAAATCCGAATGGATAATGGGAAAAGACCATGTAACACCCTGTTTCCCCCAGTCTATAAAAATAACTATACTGGCCAAGAACTATGGCAAACTCAAATATGTGAATGTGTGATTTGAATGGACCTTAGTATACAAGGTCAACCAAT
>SNQJ01S0090749.1:38924-49759 GCA_010110895.2 Picea sitchensis
GATCAAAAGAAATCTGGAACAAAATATAGAGTGAGCGATAGCAGAGAAGAAGGAGAGTAACCTTCGTTCTCGATCACTGAAGAACCGAGACATAGAGTCTCAAGCATCGTGGTCTAGCTCGGGGGTGGCTAGTGGTAAATCCATTCGGAGGCGTTGAGCCTACGGTTGGGTGGAAACGAGCACCCCTCTCAATAATTTCATCACCTGGTGTTTTATGATAAGTGTTATATCTTGTATCTTGAATTTAAATATTCTGACATGTATGCTCATGGTTTGTGAAATTATGAATGATTTCCATATAAGACTATATGTATGGTGTTTGACCAGAAATGGTGGCAGCATGCTTATATTGGAAAGAACATATATGACTTACGTATATATTTGTATATATGTATATTTTGAACGGATTCAGTATTCAAGTCTGATCTTGGGAAATCTATTCCCTTATTTTATCTCAAGTAATGCCCTGGATAGATCTTCCCACAAGGACACCCTTTTTAAAGTTTACCCAAGAATCTGTTGGAGGATTTTATGGCGTAAGTCTGAAAAACCCTGCACGAGAGAGAGAATGGTCCTCTTAGACTTAGGACATTTCGACATTTCGGCACTCGGGGTATCTAGGTGCGAGTTCTCTTGTACTCACGAGTCCCAAAACCCTGACCCACGAAATCTTGAAATGACAGTGTGTGGATGAATTAAGGACCTCTCGGTGGTTCGGTACCCAGGATACCCTTCCTCTTGCTAAATGCATGAAGGAGATCCTTTCGGAGGATCTAAGGTCTGTTACGACCGTTAAATTGAATGAAGGAACGCAGGCGTTAATGCCTCGACCCCTTTTTAACCTTCGTAAGTAGCAAAGATATTGGGACCATCGATCCCAAGACCCATGGGAGTACCTGGACCATCCAACTGTAGAGTACACATGGCGGTCGGTAAGCATTTTGTCTTTTCGACACCTAGGGTACCTAGGTGCGAGTTCTCCTATACTCGCAAGACCCGAAACCCCGATTCACGAAAACCTGAAATGATGGTGTGTGGATGCGTTAGGACTTTTCAGTGTTTCGGAACCCAGAATACCCAAGGGAGTATTTCCTTGTACTCACAAGTCCTGAAACCCCGACTTGCGAAATCCTGAAATAAACTAGCATGGATGAGTTGTGATGTTTCAACGTTTCGGTACCCGAGACACCTAAGGGTAAATTCCCTTATACTCGCCAGTCCCGAAGTCCCGATTAGCGAAACTCCGAAATGGTCTAACATGGATTTGAGTCCCGATATTTCGGTGTTTTAGCATCTGGAATATCCAAGGGCAAGATCCCTTGTACTCGCGAGTCCCAAAATCCCGACTTGCAATTTGAAGAAAGATAGAGTGTGGAAAAGTTATCATATTTCGGTATTTCATCACCCAGGGTACCTAAGTGCAGGCCCCCACGTGTTCGCTAGTCTCGAAACCCCTGACTTGAGAAATATCGATGGAGGAAACCCCGAAATAGTGAAGCATGTTAGAGTTTGGTGTTTCGTAGTTTTGGCTCCTAGGAAACCCAGGTGCGAGACCTCCTGTCGTCGCACATCCCGAAATCCCGATGGAGGAAACCCTGAAATAGTGAAGCATGTTAGAGTTTGGTGTGTCATAGTTTCGGCTCCCGGGAAACCCAGGTGCGAGACCTCTTGTCATCACACATTCTGAAATCCCGATGGAGTAAACCCCGAAAGGTGGAGTGACATGTTTTAATCCGAGGCATTTTTAGTTATGACAAACTATTGGTCCACTTCGGATTTCGGCACTCCGAGAGACAAGAGAGCAGGGGAACACAAATGCATCACGATTTCCCGAATCGTGAAAGACAAAAGTACCTCTCTGGTAAGGTTAGTGGTCATAACCCATGATCAAATGAGTAAGGATAGGAGAAGGTAGGAACTACATCGGGCCCCATAAGAATTCAAGGAATTATGTTCCTCGGCGAAAGGAAGGAAAAAGTAAAAAAAATTCAAATTCCATAGTGGGTGTGTTACAGACCACAACAAGGTCTGTGCATTATCATAGCATAGATAATGGGCATGAATATCGAGTGTTTGATCGTAAATCTTTACCATTCCTGGTAATGAGAACGAAACACAAAGAGTACTGAAACCCTATACCTATAATGAATGGATCGTTAAAACATTTTCCTAGCAGGGTGAGGTAAGGACAGAGTACAGTAGGTGCGCATTGATTTCCATGACTACTAGCATGACCATTGAATTGGTAAGGGGTTTAAAATATATCAAAACAAAACTCCTCATAATTCGAATACAAATCATCGAACCATATAATAATTACATCAAAACCTAAAACATCAAAAAATAGGTCATTCAAATATTGGATTTAGATTGGATATGAGCATGATGACCTTTTAAAAGAATGAGTTCTAAGTCATACAAATTATAACACCAAGCTATTTTTTTATGTTTGATTCATGCTTGCAGTCATGAATCAACATAAAACAAAATGAAAGTGCAAACAATAAAAGATTAATCAAAATATTTCTCAACCCAATAAATATCTCAAAATTTTCGAAAACGTTTACGAAATCGAGGGGAAGGCAGCTACAGAAAATGCAATTTCTTGTTCAAATAGAAAAATTATTGTAGGGCTTCCAACAATGGAGACGTACTAGGCGAAGCAGTTATCTTTGCATCACCAAACAATTCATGTTAGAATAGATAAGAATAATGAAAAATAAAGGAACAGTCGATAGCAAGTCAAGCATTCCGATAAAAACTCAGAAAGCATAGTCCAGCATCAGATGTTTTTCTGTCAAAATGTAATTTGGTATCAAATCTATATCACGAGAGGAATTATGTTTATGCAACTTCCTTTGATACTATTGACATAGCCACTACTGCCAGCAGGCATCCATAGCCTCGACAGGGATGTAAATTAACCCACTCTAGTACCTCTATCATATCCAAAATTCGTCCATTCATGATGAAGAACATATTTATTCATGGTTTAATTTTAAAAAGACATACCTGATAATTTTCTTGAACCCGACATTGCTTCGCTGCCAGCAGGCCGATTCAGTACCTCGACGAAGTTTCCTTGGCATCATGCATGCATTTACCCATTGCCAAAAGACCTATTCAGTATCTCAGCAGGTTTTAAAACACTTCCCACACCTTGCAACTCTTTCAACTCTCTAGAATTGGCTTACAAGTTTATAGAAACTTTATGGTATTTCAAGAGAGCGAGGTGATGCTGAAAATCTCATATTTTGAAAACAAAACTTGATCTTTTACAACTTATTTTCTCATTTGATGACCTTCATCATGATTTGAACACTTGTATTTATGTTAAGAAACCATCTCGAGGATAGGAAGGTATAATCTATTTGTTTTTCTTAAAACAGGGACATCGTTAAGAGTTTAATGATAATCGTGTCTTCTCGTAATTTTAAAAAGAAACCAGGAACATTATTTTGAACAAAAAATTACTTCAGTTGATCTGAGTTTTAGTATTTACAACACTGGTGCTTTGAAGAGTTGTCAACTATTGCTCATGGATAAAAATTCTGATTTCCCTTCCATAAATGAAATGGTGACTTAGACATAATTATTCAGAAAACAAGTCAAAATAATCAAACAAAATGAAAAGAACCAAAAGAAAAACAGAAAAAGAAAAAAAAATCATAAATATTTACAAAAGGATAGAATAGAAATCACTAGGTGAAATATTTCTTGAGAGCCTAAAAGAAAATAGAAAAATCCTCATTAATATGAGTGCAGTCCTACTCATGGCACCTTGGGCCAGGGTTGAATTTACAGTGCAAATTTACTTATCTATTTACTTTTCATTTAAAAAATTTCATGATGATACTATGTTTTTGAAAATAAATGTTCAACGAAAAGCTGAGAGAAAAAGATCAAAGTGGACTTCCCTGACAACAGTCATATTATGGTTCTCTTGGTGCACCCACTTGTGTTCATGACTTCATTATTACAAAGACAAACAGTGATAAATAAAGCTAAAATAAAACCTACTCCTAAACCTACCCTAACTACTAAACAAATTAAAATACTACGTGAAGTCATGCTTCCAATGTAGCCATCGGAGTGACTCTAATCCTGCAATGGAAACAAAATCAAATATTACTAACAAGAATGGTAGTATATCAAAAAAAGACAAAAATATATCATACTTACCTTTATCATCATCATTTAAAAACAAAGCAAGCATGATCTTACCATTCCCTTGAACATTCTTTTTGTATGAATCCTCTAGCCATTCTGCAATTTTGTCATTATATGGGTCACAAAAATATGAAAAAATGAGATTGTGAAGCTTGTGAGAGTTATGGGGACCTGACATAACCATCGGCCTAGATCGAAGTGCCCCATCCTCCCGACAATTTTCCTTCCATTCCATATTTTCTCCATCTGAAGGATATAAAATGAGTGTGTCAAAGTTACCTCCTTGATCTCTAAATAAAGTGAAGATAATCTTACCATTCCCTGGAAAATTTTCGAGATATGAATACTCCAACCAATCTGCAATCATATCATAATGCATGAAATTACTAACATGGGATTGTTTGAAAGAATTCACATACGACAAATATTTCTGATGAGAATAAAGTATTAGACTATCAAGGAAAGAATCTTGTAAAAAGGTCGGATCAAGATGGAGAGAACTTATCATGATTCTCGATCGAAAAAGAAGTGTCTCATTCTCTTGAAACTTTTCATTGAGATTAGATATTTCAAGATTAACTATTTGAGGTGAACTAAATGGAACGACCAACATTTTTTAATAATCATCGTTGGTAATAATATTTGGCCGATTATACTTTTCAACCTCAAATAATTGATCATGGAAAAATTTAGATCCTATTTTAATCACAAATTGAGATGGATCAATGGAAGATGCAATTTGAGACTCTTTCAAATCATTTCTTGATTTACCCACAAATAACTGATGAGAATAAAAATTAATATGTTCATGGGAAGAATTATTTTCCTCTTTATCTTCTATTCTAATAATTTTTACCTTATTATATAATGTCAAGTTCTCTCCAAGGTAATATGGAACACACAATTGCACAACATCAGGATAAAAAATATCAGGGTACAAGGAATAATATGTAGAAGAATTGAGGAGACGAAAGGCATCTCTTGAAATGATAGGTATGTGTGTTTCGAAATCTGATTTTGTTCCCTCTCCTTGTATAAACTAATCAACCTCTGTTGTATTCTCTTTTGAAGAATACGAGACAGTTTCTAAGAGGCAATTTGGTTCATTGTGTAAGGGAAAATTTGAGAGCAAATCAATAGAGATAGAAGGTTGATTAATATTCTGCCTAATGATTTTGTCTCCTACTAATTGATCATGGATCTGTTCAACTAAATTAGGGGAATTTTTATCGTCCACTTTACATTCGACCTCTTTTACTTTAGAAACTGTTATAAAATCTATGAGAGTGTGACAAGTGTCATCTTTTAAAATCAAGGTTTCTTCTTCGACAGGAGGAGACATCATTGACAAAGAATGATTAGAGGTGACGATTGCATTTTGTAAAATATGATGTTACTCATGATTTGCCAAAATGAAAGAAGTTGACAAAAATTGTGGTGTCTCAAAATCTTCAAGATCAACATCAAAATTTGAACCATCTTGAGATTGAGTGTTAGTGCTCAATTCAGATTTGTTAACAATTAATTGATCTTGCTTGTCTGAGAGAGAAACAAGATATTCAAACCATTCATTAATAAGCGGCATTTCTTTCAAAGGGAATCTAGTACAAACATGTATGAACCTAATTGAAAAATCATTGAATGATTCACCATTTTATTTCCTTAAGCAACTTAATTCTTCACTTAATTCATCATAATCATAATTGTTAAAATCTGATAAAAACTCAATTACAAACTCAGACAAAGAATGAATCAAATTAGTCGTAAAAGATTCAAACCAATATTTAACCCAACCTCGGAATGTGAGAGTGAACAATATGCATGTAACATTAGGATCAATGATATTGTGTCTTAAACATTTATAAAAAAATTAGAAATATGGTCTACTGCAGATGTGTTCCCTTCACCATCAAAGGTGAATTATGAAAAGAGATCAGTTGTCTTGTTGGGAATAACTAGTAATGAGACATTGAAATCATGTTCCAACACAGTGATTTGGGCAGGAGCCATGAAAAATTAAGAATTTGAAGAAATTGACTCCAAATAGTTAGCTTGTCATCTAACCTACCTTGTAGTGCATTATAAGATGACACAGAAGAAGGATTTATAAATTTGGAATTATGAAAGGCTGAGGGGTGAAACATTTAATCATTAAATCGACCTCAGCCCTCCTTCTAGCGCCATTTGTTGACAGAAAAATTTGACATGCCGTCAACTAGAAGAATAGATCTAGAATGGGGTTGTCTAAATAACCCAAGCCGTTTGGTGTAACCTATTCTGACGGGTTTAATGGCTCCATTATCCAACTAGGGTCCTAAAACAATGAACACAATTAAATTCATTTTTTATTTTATTGTTCTAGAATTTGTTTTATTCACAATTTTTAGGTTATTAATTTAGGTTTCCTTTCGTTTCACAGGTTTATTTATCAGTTATTTGGTACGGATCTGATCGTGGTCTGATTTTATTATCTAAATACGTTCAATATGATTGATCCAAAAATAATATTGGATTGTTGCAAATAAATTTATGAGCAACAACAGATAAAATTTGGAAAAGTGTCAAGAACAGACAAACGATTTTGCATGACTGATTGCAGCCACACCATGGGAAATCTGAAGAAATGGTTGAAAACCCATCTCCAAAATGGACCCATTTAGCTTACACAAGGGAATTTTCCCAAATAAATGCATGATTTGAGAGATATTTGTGTCTCTTTACGAGGAAAATTTCAGGTGGCAGAAATTATTAGTGACGCCCAGACTGTTCATTCATTGTATAAATATATGAGAAAGTTCAGAGCCATGGAGATCCAAGACATTCATAGGAGGATTTTTATCCTTTCTTTTTTGTATATTATATCTTTTGTAAAAAAAATTGTTTTCAAATGGAGTAACGGATGGTTGGAATCTTTGGGAGAATGGACAAGTATTTTCAAAGAAGAATACGGAATTCCAGGTTGCTTAATGACTTTTGTCCTGTGAGTAAAATGGTTTTTCTTTCATTATAATATCTTCATATTCTTTGAGTAATTGATTATGCATTGATTTAAATTAGATTTAGTCTGTTTTATCAATACATGGTTAATTGCTATCATTTATGTATTAATTTTTTCAATCTTTAAGAGTTTATTATCCCAAAAGTTCCTTTTGGACCACGGTATGGATATGTGATTTTGGAAAATGATATGGGAAATATATTCACCATTGGATTTAGACCTATGTGATGCTTATTCCATTATGTTCTTTTATTGGCTCAGTTTTATGAGATATTATTATGTTTGATGCATCTTTAGCTTTGTCATCATATGGTGTTTCATATTGTTAAGTATTTAGATGTTGTCCATAATTTGTTATTCCATTCTGTATGTGTGATCAATTTTTCATTTGATTATTATTGAATTTATTCCTAATGTTAAATGATGGATAAAATCAATACTCGGAATTGAGTTTTCTCTCGTTCTTAGTTATTGATTATCATAAGATCACGGGATTTTTAATCAGTCATCATTATGTTGTTATATTCTCACTCCAACACATGAAACACTTCTTTGAATTTATTATGGAAGTACTAGTATTGTTCTGTCACATGTTTCCCTCACAAGCAGGACAAGAAGAAGCTCAGACAACACATAGAGATAATACCGGTTTCACTGATCAGCTACAGGTTAGTCTATTTTTTATTTAGTTAAATTATTTATTAATGAAACGATGATTGCATAAATTAGCTTTGATTGTTTATGTATCGTTGTTTCAATTGTATTTGCTTAGTATTTATTAGTTTAAAATCTTTAAACATTCGAAAATAAAACAAAAATATTTGTGTTCTTACTTTATCTTATTTCGAAACATTATTATGAACATTCATTTCACAAGATTACAAGTAAATCTTGCAAACTGTATATAGACTATTTATAATCATTTGTATATATTCATGTTTCTATTTGAACATTTGTAATTAATACATAAGTTGTTAGAATCATAGTTATAGGTTAGTTTATTTCTTTTATTATTTTTAGGACTTTAGTTGGCCAACGAAGCCATTAAATCCGTCGGGTCATTTCATTCCAAATGGCTTGGGTTATTTAGACAACCCCGGTCTGGATTTGACCTTCCAGTTGATGGTGTGTCACTTACGCCCGTCAAAAGGTATCCAAGGTGATCATAGACAGTGGTATCACTGATAACTTGGTATCCACAGAAATGGTGGAAAAGATGAAGTTGGAGATGTCTGCACATCTGAATCTATACAAGGTGTCGTGGTGGCATAAACGAAATCAAGTCATGATAATTCGACAATGTAAAGTTGAGTTTAAAATACGTGGTTATAGAGATGAATTTTTATGTGATGTCATGCATATGGATGTTTGTCATGTTATGTTGGGAAGACCATGGCAATATGACAGGAATTTCATACATGCTGGAAGGAAGAATACTTATACCCTTGAGAAAAATGGGTGTAAACATATGTTGTTTCCAATAGAAGATAAGGGAGTCAAAGAAGAGGCTATTCTTAGTATACTTCTCATGAGTAGGAAGGAGCTCTTAAAAGAAGTTAAGAAAGACCAGAAAATATAGTTTGTTGTTGTAGGTAAGCCGAGAGTCATTCTCACAAGAAATTCTATGAATTATTTTCATGTATAAGTTCAAGAGTTATTGTATGAGTTTGTTGACATTGTGTTGAGCACTCAACACACCCTAAAAATCCTATGTTAATTTTTACTTTTTGGGTACCACTTGATCTTCGCACTGTCTGTTTCGACTTCAATTCTTTGTGAAATGTTTTTTCCTTTGATTATTATCATGACTCTCATTAGTTTTCCAAGACTATTTTGAACTTATGAAACCCCATGACTTAAGCCTTAACTCCTGAACAAAGATTCAAGATCCAATACATTTCACACGACACACCCAGTTTTGGTACCGTAATAAATCCAAAGCAGGAAAAGAACCTCTCGGGAAACCTCAATCGCCGGGTGCCAATATTCATCGACATCGGAAAAAGTAAGTTTTTGTTTGCGCCAAATTTTTTGCATAAAGATACCGCCAAGAGCCGATCCTATTCGTCATCGGTAAAAGACAAAAAGAGTAAATGTTAACGAAGAAAGAAACGATATCGTCGATAGCTTATACCCGACACGCCTATTGGAATCAGGGAATACCTAAGAGGATCGCGATGGATTTTGTGACCACGCTAAAGAGTTCCCCCCGATCGTCGATCCCCGATGCTCTTCGACATCGGGAATTTTTCTAGGAAGTTGACCCATAGGAAAACATGTGATAGGTATCGTCGATCGTTGATCCCAGATATTTTTCAGCATCGACACTTTAAGCCATTTTTTAAACCTAATGACTTAATGAAAACCCTAACTCTGATTAATACACACGGATTAGGCCACCTATCTTCAATGCCACATGTCTTTTCCAGATTGGAGAACTGTACGGTCTAGTTTTACCCCGAGTCATTCTTGGTTCCCTAGGTCTAAGTCACACCTCTGAGTCAGTTCTACCACGTCAGCATTGTACGATGAGATCGATCGACGTCGAATCTTTTGTGAGGGACATCGATGAAAATAGTCATAGCACATCCCCGATCCCCGATCCACCCACTGAGAAAGTGACACAATGGGACGTTTTAGTGCTAGATACAATTAGATTCAGAGCATTTAAGGGAGTAATTAATTCCAAATATTGCATTAGTTGCTACTTCGTGTGCTAATAAAAAAAGTTGTTTGAAATTAACAATAGACCACATCACCCTCCGCACCCCCACCATCAACCCACAATGAATTCAAGTTGTAGAGATTCGGCGGCATATTTGTTTGAATTCCACTCATCGCCCGAATTAAATGGTTGATACAACACGGTAAGTTCTTCCCTGGTTTAAATTCTCTTGAGCCATTATAAAAGAAACCATTTTTCACACAAAGAAGTTTTAGAGCATCCGGAGAAGCAAGATGAGAAATTTGAAAGCTACAGATATCTCGTGAGTATCAAAGAACCAGGTTTAGAAAGATTTACAGGTATGTACCAATCTATGGATTTTTCATGTTTACACTTCATATATATATTTTATCCAGTGTTTCTCAGTACACAGTATATAAAATATTTATTTCGATTACAGGAACAATGCCTCCAAGAAATCTGACCACTAGTCGATCATCGAGGGCACCGAAGCTGAAATAACCATAGGTAGGAGAAGGCTCTTCTCTAGGGATCGCAAAACAATTGTAATTTTCTCCAAGGTCGAAACCAGTCATTAAGACATCTACAAAGAAGGTTTTCACTCAACCTCCAGCCTTTGGAGACACAGAGTGTTATCACTGAAATTTCGTCCGCACACGGCGACAAGAACTCCGCATCGTCAAAACAGGACTGGAGTCATTCATGGCACAGGATTAATTCCACAGCATTTCAAAAGGGTCAAAAAAATATACAAATGACCAAAAATTTGAAAGGCACTTTACATCATCTGGGTGCACACGCGTAACAACAACGTACAAAGTGCGCATATGTGCACAAGGCGCGACTGTTGGGAAAAAAACCCGTGCGCCTGCTAAACGACGCATTTATTGAAATTGGTCGGCCTCCCAACCACTAATGGATCAGCTCCCAAGTCGATTTGACACCAAATCCGAGCTCAATCCTCATGGTGGACTGGTCAAA
>SNQJ01S0090749.1:49769-61150 GCA_010110895.2 Picea sitchensis
ATATGCTCATAGTTTTTATTAGTTTTAGTTTAATTCTTGTTAATAGCTTTGTTGTTTCTCTTTTTAACCTTTCCTTTCACAGCTGTCATGCCTAGCAGAGCCCAACTGGGCATGTAAGCACTCTTAATTTGCTCACCTAGTGACGAATTGGGTGCAAACACAGAGGAAAGCACAGGGACCAAGGTGGTACTCCCACATTGGGGAGAACTCTTCAAGAAGATCAGTCGGGAAGAATTCTCAGAATATATCCTGCACAGTGACCTAGATGTGAGATATCTCGACACGAAGTTTTTCTGAATATCCGACAATCGTACCTACACATGGTAGCAAGAATAAATTTTTTGTTCCCATGCATAGAACTTATGAAGTGGATCATCGACCACAGAGACACACATAAATGTTTAATCAATGATGACAATTGTGGGTGTGTCAGGGTCTTCCTTCCGGTGGAGGTCCAGAAATATTACAAATTTCGAGACCCCGAGGAGTGGCTGAATACATATTTCATTGTGAATTTCTATGAGCACCACGACACCAACTAGGTAATGGCCTCATAGTGGATAGAATATAAGAAAGACACCAACCAGAGCACCGACTGGTACCATACAGCCAACTTAAGCGATTCGTACATCTACCTAATAGCTCTAGTCTGTCGATTATATGGGGAAAAAGAATGCTCCATATTTTCAAAGGCATGGATGCCTCTAGCTTACACAATGGCCATTTCTAGGAGCAGCTTCAATTGGGGAGCCATCATTTCCAAATAGTTAAGCATCTACATACAATAGGCTTAGACGCCAAAGGAAGGAGAGACACCAGCCTTGTACATGGCTTCATACTTATTGGATGCCATGTGTGCCAGAAACATCTTTGTCAGCATGAACCTAAGCTGGAACGTCACACAACTCTTGGTCCACTTATATTTTAGCATCCTATGGGAGAACAGGTACAAGAAATCCTACTCCCTCATTTGTGATGAATTCATCGCACGTATTTATTTCATTATTTTCAAGAAAGAATGCCCGAGACTATCGGTTGTGGCCAAAAATATGATATTAAAGGTAGGCCACTCATACCTGGAGGAGAGAGACACGTACATCAGGGTGTTCAGGGCCATCGAAGCTCCACATATTCTATGAGAACATGTCCCTGACTGGCTTGTAGTGGGGGAGATATGCTACCAGACCATCCTACAAGGCTACAATGCCACTCTGGTCAAGGAAAAGAAAAGGGTGTTCATACCTTATGGTTTCCATGTAGGATTCTACATGGTGAAGGAAACCCCTCAAGACAAACAGGAAGGTTTGATCTAATTAGAGTCCATATTCCATATTGGTCTATTTCGCAAACACGACCCAAAGGGTCTAGTATTGAAACACACCTCGCAAGTGTCATCCTGATGGCCATACACCCATGACAAATTAGAAGATGAAGTATTCATAGAAAATTCCCAAGACTGGGATGAGGTGTTGGCAAGGATGGATGACCCCAAAATGACCATCTTCAAAGCCATGAGCCTGGATGAACAGACGACAATCTTAGAGAAATCAGCTGAAGAGGCCCTCAGGGCTAGGAAAGAAATGATAGTGACAAAAGCAACAAAAGACCCCCTGATAGCCCTAGTGCAAGACAGAGGTTTGCCTATGAATTAGGACGCACGGAAGATAGGTTTTATCATGATAGAATAGGCACAACGGATAATTTATTAGCTACAAGATGACCCAGACCTCACAGGAATGATAGGGTCCCCTATCGATAACCCAGGTGGAATCCAGATGGGACCAAGCGGCCCTGAATTAATAGAAATCAATGAAATTACCAGATTAGATGACCCTAAATTCACAATGCCACCGGCCGAATTGTCGATATATGTTTTGACTCATCCAGAGACAGTCGAAACATCAAGGAGAGAAAGTGCGCCAAACCCCCTAAGTGAATTGATAAACATCTATGATAACGAAGAGAGCCCAGAGGTATCCCTGGTGACCCCCATACAGATCAAAGAGGAAAAGGAGCCAGAGAAGATATCTTCCCCAACTCTCGGTGCTCAAATTCAGGGTCTTCCATAGAATGAATAGGAAATAGAGAGTGTTTTAGACATTGATCTACCCAATGCATTAGGGACCCAAGCTGACAGTCCAAAGGATGAGCTAGAGATGGTCGAACAAAGGGGAGAATCTCCACGGAAAGAAATCGACGTCTCAATGATCGATAATCAAGTAAGTATCGAGTCTGCCCCCGATGCCTCAATTTCAATCAGTACTCAAACTCCCGATGAGCGACAGACAAAAGCCGAGACATTGGAACACAGGGAAGAAGTTCAAGAACCCAGTATTGAACAAATATATACGATCAGAAGTCTGGAAAATACGATCAGTTGGGGAGATCAACAAATCCCTGAGCCCGTGGATGAATTTGTGGACATACATCCCATTGGCTATGACTGGAAAAGGAAGACCATTGTGCAGAAGACCACCAAGAAGAGGAGGATCACTTTGGATCACTTCATCCTCATCACCACAGAGGAAAATTTGATAAATATAGAGCACGCCAAAACATATGAACTTAGTGGTGTAGGCATAGAAATCATAGATGCCACCCTGGACAGAGTAAAAATGGATGAAGAGGAGTTGGTTGCTACTTTGAAAGAATTGAAACATTTGCACCACTTGGAAAAATATTACCAAGACACCACACAGGTCACGGTGTACCTAAGAAGAAAATGCAAGGAGGCCTACAACAAGTTTACAAATGAAAGGCACCTATTCGTTGCAAGGATAGTCAAGGTGAAAGAAGACACCCTCAATGCAATGGCCACATGCAAATATATGGAGAGGTCGTACGAGAAAGTGCAACAAGTCGTGGAAAGAATTGACTATATCAGCGTGGTGCAAAAGGGTCGAGACACTGAAGAGCACAGCATACGGGTGCTAAGGGAAAGCAACATTGACCGCATATGGAAACCAACCGAATATTGGGTTAAAATGGCTTGGGAACCTCATCTATAAATCCAAGAGAAATGGGCCAAGTGCGAGAAAAGATGGGTCAATATCAACCTGGTGATGAAATACATCGGACTCCCCGAGTTTGGCACACCCGATGACTTTGTTGACTTGCATGACATATTCAAATCGCACGATGAGAAGACTCATCATGGGCCGAAGAAATAGAAAAGGTGACATACATGGCACCAATTCAGGTGTGACAGTTCTTGGAGCACTCAAACAAATCTCGGGCTATGTTGCAACAGTTAAGTGCCAATATAGTCAAGTATCGGGCACAAGTGGTAGAGATAAGAGAGATTCACTTAGCCCCAATGGAACAACATATATTCCCGTATGCCAACACCTGCGAGGATATATTCATCAAGTGGTCAGAGTACGAGAAGAGTCACCCATTTAAGTGATATCCTAAGATGACTCTTAGAAAGACTGATAGAAGAAATCACTATGTAGCAATTTTTGTTTTACTTAGTTGCACTTTAATAGTTATTTTTATTTAATAGTATGTTATAAATAGGAGGATCGACCTATTAGCAAAGGGTCAATGGTTTTTGCAAAGACCCTCATTTTTTGGTTTTGTAAATAACTATTTCGGAGATGCCTTTAATTGAGAAGTCTTGTTTAGGATCTGAGACAAAGTTTGTGTTTTTCATCAAAAGCATGTATGAGTGGATGTGGAGAAGAATTATTTATTATTTTGTCTCATGAATGGATGTTTTAACGAGTAAGAGCTAATAAATTTGTTGATAAGTTATCTGATTCATTGTTTTACATTTCTTTTCTTTAATGATGAAGATAAAGTGTTGTGTTATTATGTGATTGATGATTAGAGTTAAGTGAATTATTTTACTTGCCATCATTTATCACATGCATGTTTTCTTCTGATAAATTGTATCTCAGTCAGTAATTGGAATACCTACATGGTTAACGTATTAGTATTAGGCATGTGGTAGACAATCACTATTTGCATGCTAGAGTGAAAGGGTTATCCCAAGCTCAGCCTCTTCTCCAGTAGTTAAGTTTGTTCCCACTTTTTCACTTAGTTGGTTTATACCAGGTTTATATTACATCAGCCCCACCTAAGAGAAGAAAAAAAAAAAGAGAACGTTTGAACTGAAGGATAAAGACTTCACAAGAAAATGTAAATCCCATCGATTATTTTGGCTAGATCGCAAGATCTAGAGAAACATTCCACTATTAAACGTTGCAGAGTCTAATTGGGCTTCGATGGCGGGTTTGGTTCCTATTGTTGAGTGCTAGAAGGAGGGCCGAAAGAATGAATGGTTGAATATACATTTCACATAATATTTCAAACAACCTGTAGATTCAAAAACATCCCACATGCATGGCTAGTCATTCCCAAGAGAGCCCACACACAGGGAGTACTCCTGAAATGTGTAACTCACCCCAGCACGAGGAAGAACATTTGTTCTTGGATATACCCTACACTATTCCTTATGAGGAATTGAACCAGTTCATAAGAATCACGGGAGCTTATTCTCGACAGATCGATGCATTACTCTTAGCCCTGTTGCTTCCTCGAAGAAAAAAAATAAGCAGACCAGGGGTCAAGTCCCCCGACCAGGTTTTTGTGCACACAGTAGAAGACCTGATAGATTTTTCTCTCAATGAAATCAAACATCCTCTTATTCTAATCCCTGAAACACCAGCCGACAACTTCTCTGAGCCCGATGAGTTTTCAGAAGAAGAAGGGTTTAACTCAAGATCTGAAGACATGGAAGATAACCATGACCATGATGAAGAAAGGGGAAAACCACCTCAGAATAATCAATTTTGGTTGGCCAGAGATTCTTTGGCCATCCCTGGATGAGTACATATCCTTCCTCGACACCCAGAGAAGTTACTTCCTAAATTTGACCCTGAAACCTCAGGATTGCCTTAAGACCATATCAAGAAATTCATACTAGTTATCAGACTTATGAATTTCCAACATGAAGATGTAGTTTGCAGGATATTCCCCTACACTTTCGAGAATTCAACCTCCACGTCGTATTTTAACTTACCCGTAGGGTCCATAACTAGTTGGACGAAGTTTCAAAAGGAATTTCTAGATAAATTTGCATAAGAAACTACTACAGGAGCGTTGATGGTTGAGTTGTTTTCCGCCACCATGAGTTCGAAGGAAAGGGTCAAAGACTTTAATCAAATATTTACCACCATTTTAAACAAATTCCAGCTTGAGGCTAAACCTACTCAGGATATGCAAATCAAATTATACTCTAATCCTCTCATAGCTTCTATTTCCATGTTTATGAAAAGGGTTGCCAAAGCAACCTTAGCTGAGAATTTTGAAGAATCCAAAATGATAGAGTTCCAAATGAAGGGATGTAAAGATGGTTAGCTCTCATTAGTTAAGAAACAAGTTCAACCTCCTCCCAATAGAGGACTCTTATCGACTAGACCCCCAAGGAAACAAATAGAACAAGATCCGGAAAAGGGAAGTGGGGACATAGAGGACCTACAACGCATGGTCAAAAAGATATCAAACGAAATCATAGACATGAAGAGAAGTGCAGGGGAGGGAAACCAAGGCCAAAGGCCCTATAAGCCTTTCTTTAAAAGGACTCCACCATTTAAAGAAATTGAACCTCCCCTAGCCAACCTAACCATAGATCTGGTAAATGTAGCATCCGACTCTTTATACACTTATCACCAAGAGAATCACTCTAAAAGATATTGCCCACATAAGTCTTGGTTGTGCAAACATGAAGTAGCGGTCAACCTGTCTCAAACGCCTTTACTACGACCCAAATTTTGGGAGGGATACCAGCTCCCGATCACCTGAAAGCACCTTTTTCTCCCTGAATAAAACCTATAAACATCCATACATGAGAATCGTCCAAGCCAGATTACAACATAGTAGAATATTTGAAGAATTTGAAGGCTAATATATCAGTTATGGGCATATGTAGAATCCCTCGGAAAAATGACTTTCTGTTACAAGCTTTGAAGTCAGTAGAAAATCCTACAACCAGCACTGACCAAGGGGGGAGTCTAACTCCCACATACCTAAGGAATAAACCAACTGTGAACGCATGCTCTAAAGATAAGAAGGGAAAACCTTTTGTCCCACCATTCCTTTTAACGTTTGAAGTCTTCAACAGAAACCTCCATAAATGTTTGGTCGATTCAGGATCATCTTCTAATGTTATGACTTTGTCTATTTGCAAAAAATTAAAGAACATTCCTCTCAAAATAAATAAACATGTGATACATCTAGACAGAACCCAAGTAAAGTTTGTGGGAGAAATCAAATATGTAATGATCAGAATAGCGACACAACCTAAATTTGTGCAATTAATTGATATCATTGTAGTAGATATCCCATAAGATTATGGATTGCTATTGAGTAGAGATTTGTCTATTAAGTTAAATGGATAATTTAGTACAGACTGGGCTTACCTTTGGCTACCATTAAAAGGGCACGCAAACATGATCAGGATCTATAGGTAAAGATATCTAAAACATATTGTCACTAACTTAGAAACCCTAAATGAACCCTCATCATCATATTTCCCTGTGTTGGGAAATTATTCATGTGATTCTAACTTCAGGAACTTCTCCCCTCTCTCATCTGATTTTCCCCTTACCCAAAACTCTGAAATGGTTTTTCAAGAGGAATTTCCGACGACGGCAGAGGAAACCCTTTTCTGTCAAGAACCTGCGCTAGAAATCACGTAACGAACAGGAGCAAAAGATGAAAGTTACAAGAAATAGGGAGCTGGTAGGTTCTTCCGACAAGTATGGAAATTATATTTTGATGGATCTAAATCACAAGAAGGGTCTGGAGTAGGGTGCATCCTCATCAATCCAAAAGGTAAACGACATTTCTTGTCTTGCAGGCTAGAATTCAAATGCACAAATAACACCGCGAAGTATGAAGCTCTAGTACAAGGGCTAAAGAAATCCACAGAATGAAACGTCAAAGAGTTGAAGCGTTTCGGAAATTCCAAAATCATTGTTAGACAAGTAAGGAATACTATACATTCCAACTCTCCACACCTAAATAATTACCAACAGGAAGTACACAGGCTAATAGAGAATTTTGAAGCTTTCAACATTACAACGATTCCCAGAGAAAAGAACATTCTTGTCGATTCCCTGGCCACCGCTGCTTCAAGGCTATCACCTCTAGAAGATTATGAAGCCTCCCATTTCACTGTGGAATTTTCTTACAAACCATCAGTGCCCAACAATATTTCTAATTGGGAGGTCTTTGAAGGAGATGAACAAATCATAAACTTTTTGACTAACCAAGATAATTTCAAAGACTTGGCTATTGACGATGAAGTATTCTGGGAACAATCAACAGAAATTGATCCTCAAATAGATCAACCAACTAAAAAATCAAAGCCTCATATGATACTAAAGGGGATAGCCAATTTAGAAAAACTTTTTTACCTAAAGGAAAGATTTAAGGGGTCAAAAAACGTGAAGACCGGTAGTTCCTGTCCCATGCATGAAACTTTAAATCTCGGAACCCTGGAAAACCCAAAAAATGTAAACCTCAGCAAGAAAATATCTAAAGAGGAAAGGAAGTCCTATCTAAAAAAATTTAGTCAATATCATGATGTATTTGCGTGGTTCTACTGGGATCTGAAAACTTATGATACATGTATCATTCAACACACTATCCCTTTAAATCCTAAAGTAAAACCCTTCCAATAGAAGCTTCGGAGATATCACCCATCCCTGGAGCCACTCATGTGTCAGGAGTTAAAGAAATTGTTAGATGCCAAAATTATCTTTCAGGTTAGACACTTTGCCTAGGTAGCAAACTTGGTTCTTATAAGGAACAATTCTGGGGATATCCTCCTATGCGTAGATTTTAGAAACCTCAATAGAGATTTAGAAAAGGACAACTACCTAGTCCCACCAATGGAGAAACTCCTGCAGACTGTGTCTGGATCTGAAATTTTCTCCTTTCTGGACAGTTTCTTAGGTTACAACCAGGTTCTAGTTTCAGAAGAAGACCACTTGAAAACTACCTTCTGAACCAAGTGGGGAACCTTTGCTTACAAATGCATGCCCTTTGGGTTGATAAATGTAGGAGTGACCTTCCAAAGGGAAATGGATGTAGCATTTCAAGGACTAATAAAAAAGTGTGTAGTATTATATTTGGACGACATGACTGTGTATTCAAAGAACAGAGAAGACCATATCCAACATTTAACCCAGATTTTCAAAAGGTGTAGGAAATACGGTATATCCTTAAACCCCAAGAAAACTATTTTTGGTGTCGAAGAAGGTAAGTTGTTAGGCCACATTGTATCTCAAGCAGGAATTCGCATAGATCCAGATAGAATTAACGCTATAGCTCAGCTTTCATTACCTCAAAACAAAAAGGCTATGGAATCGTTCTTCGAGAAAATCAATTTTGTGAGGAAACCCACCCCCAATTTCGTGAAAACTATCAAAGCCTTACAAAAAATGATTCGTAAAGATGTTGAATTTAAGTGGGATGATGAACAAAAGAAGGTTTTCAGAAATATTAAGATTGCAATATCTCAATCCCAAGAGCTGCGAATTCCCGATTTCAACAGATATTTCTTCCTCTATAATTTCGCCTCCGACCAATTGTTAGCTGCAGTATTAACTCATAAGGATGATGACAACAATGAGGCCATGATGTCATTCATGAGAACTAATCTCCAGTGGGTCGAACTAAATTATCCTTCTATAGATAAGCAAGCCTATGTGGTTTACAAGGCAGTAAAACACTTCAGATATTACATCCTCAAGAACCACACCAAAGTAATCGTGCCTCACCCTCCAGTTTGATCCCTATTTACTCAACAGGAGATGGGGGAAGGAAGAGGAAACTGGATGGTAGTAATCCAAGAATTTAATCTGGATATAAAACCTACTAAACTAGTTAAAGGACAAGGGTTATCCAAAGAGGCAGTTGAAGCTCAGGACCAAGTAAATAAAGACCCCATATGGGAGAATGAAATGGCATTATGGTGTGGTGAAGCTTCATACATTTCCCCAGGGAAAGAGTCTTGGTATGAGAAATTGACTTATCTCATGCACCATGGGACTTTCCCAGAAAACCTAAACCTAAGGGAAAGGAGAGTTCTCAGGTTAAAATCCGCAAAATATCGCCTCATAAATTCGGTGCTCTTCTGTGTTAATTATGACACGGTACTTGTTATAACCCTAATTTGCACCAGACATGCATACCTGGCATCAGGCCATCCCACTTGCCATTTTTTCCAAGCCACCATTGAACAACTCTTCTAAAAATCCATCATTTTGAATATGTGCATGCCCTGCACCACTGTTGCCCGCATAT
Organism: Picea sitchensis; assembly: GCA_010110895.2. Classification (NCBI taxonomy): domain Eukaryota; kingdom Viridiplantae; phylum Streptophyta; class Pinopsida; order Pinales; family Pinaceae; genus Picea; species Picea sitchensis. The sequence goes on from SNQJ01S0090749.1 coordinate 59,088, forward strand.
ATACACTATATGACCCATTACAGCCCGCGTATACTAACAAAAGCACAAAAAATAGAAAGTTGCAGACGGAATACAAATTTCTAGGTAATTTCCTAAACCTTTTGACCACCCATAGTCAGTCACTCAACCAGATAACTACCCTCTTTTAGCTTATAAAAGGAGAGGTAGGGGTCCCATTCAAAAAAAAGAGAAAATAAGAGAAAATAAACTCTGCCTTTTTTTTGTATTCCCCTTGCCCCAATCTTTTGCAACCATTTTGTGATAAATAAAGAGGAGAATCATATGTGGAAGTGGTTGGTGCACAATTGAAGAGGAGCCCAGGACCAAATTCGAGGAGCAATAGTTGATATCACCATTGTAAGTGACTTTTGTGAGGTTAATAAAAAGAATTACTTTTCCTGTCTTGCCATACAAGGTGTTCAATATTTAGTTTTGATTTATATTTTATTAGAACATCTAACCCACTAATTCAAATATAAGATGCATGTTCGTAGTTCTTTGTTTTTATGTTTGTGAATGCAGGTTGGCTTTGGGATGAGACTTGCATTCGAGGAGAAACCGAACGCAAAAGGATCAACACCAAACACGAAGTTCAAGGTGGAGTTATTGGATCCTTTTATCGTTGTGTTTTATGCATGGATGTGGGGTCTATGCCGGGATAATAGTAAAAAGTAGGAGACTTTAGACGGTTATTTATGCATGCATTATAGAACCCTTAGTACTAGTTCGTAGGGGGTTTTCCCACCCAGACCAGAATTGGCGACCATACTAGGGAAGATCTCTAGGGTTTTTTGGGGATACTTTTTGGGTGTTTTAAATTGGTTTGATTACCTTTTTCTAAGTTTCAGCAAGAGTCTGAGTTTGTAGGGATTCTGGTCTTCCATACCAGTACTCCCTGCTTTGATTGCTTGACTGTTGTTTTCTTTTTTGGGAAGTTACAGAGGTATACATGACCTATAGAAGGCATGCATGCATATATACGTGCTCTACCTATAGAAAGCCCGCGTAAATACGCTGGCTGCTGAAGTGTTAGTAGTGTGCCTAAGTTCAATTTTTTTTTTTTTTTAAAGGAGAGGCAGTCATCCTCTTCCCTATCAAGAAGTAGTACTTCTCAAGGGTTTTCTTCATCTAGTCCTGGTCTCTGTTTGTTGTAGTCTGTAACCTAGGTATAAATTCAAATTAGCTTTGTTTTATCAAATTTTCCTTGCATTTTCTTTATAAAAGTCAGATTATGTGTCTTTAAGGGATTCTAGTTTTCAATACCAGTACTCTCTACCTGGTTTGTTGGACTATTAGTTTTCATTCTTTAGAAGTTACAAAGGTGTACGCGACCTATAGTGGGTCTGCAGGCGTACATACGTGCCCTATATTTGGACAACCCACGTACATACACTGGATGTTGAATTGTCAGTAGAGTTAACAGTTTATAGCTTAGGTTTGACTTTAGTTTAGATTTTCTTTTTTAAAGATTGTTCTTGCATTTTTATTTATTTGGTTTTTAGATGAGATAGTGAGTTTGTTCTGATCTGCCTGTTTGGTATTGTCAGTGACTCCCTGTTATAACCCTAAAATGTACTACACAGATTTACCTGGCATCAGGCCAACTCATGCCTCTTCCTAGCCAAAGCCATGCTGAACAAATCCTCAAAAAACCACTTAAATCAAGGAACCCGCGCCCTAACCTTTCACTGGGCGCGGGTAACCGCTTGCTGGCCTTCTACTGCACGCGGGTCACCGCGAGCTAACCCACTACAGCCCGTGGTTACCTAACAAAGAAAAAAATCAGGGAAGTTTCCGCCGGGACGAAGAGTTTTTTGTCAGTTAACTGGAACTCCCAGCCATGCATGGCCGAGAGTTCGCCAAAAACCCTAGCTCCTTCTAGCCTATAAAAGGAGGGGTAGGGGTACTATTCAAGGAGGAAAAAATCATAGCAAAGAAACTCTGCCAAATTGCCAAGTCCATTATTGTCCCAACCCTTTAGCCTTGCCCCAAGCTTTAGGAGGAATTCATGCAACAGCAGTTGGAGGACAAAAGAAGAGGAGGAGCCCAGGATCAGGATCGAG
>SNQJ01S0090749.1:61160-94053 GCA_010110895.2 Picea sitchensis
ATGCATGCGTAGTCTTGCCGTGATTGCATGAAGCTTTGTGGAAGGGGCAGCAGCAGCAAGGAGATAAAGGCTCAACGGAGGATCTACTTCAATCATCGATAAAAAGGTGAGTCGATTCTTCCCATGTTTGCATGAGAAAAGGGATTGAGATTTTGGGTAGAAGGTTAAAAGTTAAGTCTTAAGGGTCATGATCTGCGTACAAGCTCAAAACCCTAGCTTGTTAGTCTGTAGGGTATAATACCCCACAACACTCCCCACGGTCTGCGGTGGGCTAGAATTCATTTCCTGGTCTTGTCTTATCTTTATTTTTTACCTTTTTTTTTAGAAAAGAAGAAAATAATACATTTTCAAATTTTTTGTTTTGGAAGCATAATAAAAAAAAAAAAATATTCCACTTTCTTTGTTTGGTTTAGTTGATTGTTGGCATTAATAATCAGGAAAAATAAGGATTTCATAATTTCTTGGATGTTTACTTAGGACAATAAGTAGCTCGTAGCCGAGAGAAATATTATTTTGAGTTTTTGGTTAAAAGATCTTAGAAAAAAAAATTAGTTTGAAAAGTTGGTTAAAGAGTTTAAATGTGCAAATCTGAATTTATGAAGAAGTAGTTTGTTTTCAATTTCATTATATGCTCTTCTCTTTCGTCTCTTAAAAACATCATTGGTTTCACTTTCATTCCCTTTGACTTAAGACAACCACTAAAATTAACGCTTAATTAAAATCTTTTAGACTTTATGTTTGTAGGGTCCATCAATTTAGTCTAGGATAGAGCCTTGATTTAGGATTGGAGAGGAAACTCTTCAAGGATGAAAAAACAAACATAAGAGTTTGTGCTAGGGAGTACTAAAAATTCCAGTATCATGAAATTTATCCAGGATCCCCCTCTAACACAGGGGATAAACACGAGGTCACGTGCAGAAAGGTAGCGGAGATAACCCCTCCAAAGCCGGACCAACCGTAGTGGGGAACGCATATAGAGGGCTTATATTGGGATTCCATTGATAGCATTTGCCACTGAGCTTCATGGGTCTCAAATTCGTTCAAGGTCCTCAGTTGTCTTCCAGAATACTTTCTTTCGATACCCTTGATAGGTTTCGGGCTTGATACCCTGCTCATTGCGTTCCACCCGACTGTCGACTGTACCCGCTTGGTGATTGTTCACGCGCTGGAAACCTAGTTGCCTTTATTTTAGAGAATTACACAGGTGACTGCGGGGGTATACTGCGGTACCCAGGGAAGACATCAGGCCACTCTTTGCAAAGTATACCCGAAGTGTTCTTCCATATTCAAGTTTCACTTTTACCGATAAGTTTCTCTAGTGTTGGCTGGTGTTCTTCCAACTAGCTAATGATCTGCTTGTCTTAACTCATAAGGAATTTTTCTAGTGTGTGTTGGTTCTTGAATGTTAATATAAATCCCTAGTGTGTCTTTGATCTTCTCACACAGTGGAGGATTAGGAGCTCTGTCGGTCACGAAGGCTTCTTGGTATGCCATTGGTTAATCTGGAACCACCCTCGCCACCACTAAGGTGAAGACTAGACCAACGAGGGTCGTTTGAGGTGACAAGTTCACAGGAAACTATGCCCAACCCATCTCTGAGAGAAGAACATTTGATTCTGGAGGAACCAACCATTTCAAACCTTGGAGTGGAAGCTCTTGGTCCATACGAACCTCCGATCACTGATCTATCAGAGCCCATGATCATACAGGTTTATCCTTATGAGCGCTAGATAGTGTCACAAGCAGCAATGGAAACAAATGCTGCAACTTCTTCAGGGAATTCTCATATTCCCTCTACAACTGTCACTACAGGGAGTGTTCCACCTCCTAAACAACCATCGTCAGTCTGGACCACCATGGTCTCGACCACCTCTACCTCAGGAAATGGTCTAATTCCGTCTATCGCGGCGACCATTTCTCCTTTCACCCAGAGTGTGACAGGCCATCCGTTCTCATACAGGATGCCTGGCTTCGATACAAACTCTTTCCTTTCCCACTCCACTCTACAAACTTTAGGTATTGGGGCAGGGCGCTCTAACGCTCCTTTGCAAGGATCCATGGGGGGAACTTAAGCTTCCTATAAATCTTTCTCTTACAGAGGGGGTCATATACCTCCTTCGTCCCCTTCGCTCGACGGTGCTCACCAGCATCCCGTCGGGCCGAACATAAACTTTAGCTTGTTTGGAGCAGGTAGTCAAGGACTTCCTTCTTATAGCATGTCGGTAGGTTCGACGTCATTCTCTTTTTTCGGCACGCTTGGTAACAATTCTTTCTCGTCAGCTGTCATCTCGGTCGGGGGCAACCCCGGTTATGGACAACAAAATCCTATGCAGGGTACTATTCCTGCACAGGGGGAAAACCTAGGAATTCCTTCCCCACAAGGACCTTGGAATCTGTGGCAGGGATCAGTTCCCTCGTCAGGGATGTCGACCAGGGGAAACCCCTTCCATAGCCAATGTAACCTCGGGCAAGGCTCATGACCTATGCCCGTCAGATCGGTAGGGGGTAACCCTTCCCAAAATGCTTGGAATGCAACGCAAGCCCAACCTTCTACGTCCTATTATAGGAGTCATTCGATGATGTCTCAACAAGCGCAGAATTCATATGTTGGTCATGGCCATGGTTTTTACCAGAATCCTGGCTAGCAACCTAACTTTTCCTAGCAACCTGGTGCTAGTCAAAATCCAAACTCCAACCGTTTCTGACAACTTTTCATTTTCCAAACTTGACAAGGTTATTGAATGACCCTATCTGTCACAATCCGTGTTGGCCTCCTATGCTGACCAAGTTTCCTTCAGACATTCCAAAGTTCGAAGCGAAGCCTAATGAAGATCCAGGCTATCATGTGACTACCTTTCATCTTTGGTGCTCATCCAATTCATTGATAGATCACTCCATCCAGTTGCATTTGTTTCAGTGCACTCTCATAGGGAGTGACACGAAATGGTACATTGAGCTCAACCGCTCGAGATACTCTTCCTTCGGCGAATTGGCAATGGATTTCTTAAACCATTCCCAATTACCTGTGAGATACGATGTCGGCACCGAATTGTTGGCCAACTTCGAGAAGATAAAAGTGGACCATATCTCTATTCACATCCAAGAATGGAGACACCGAAAGAGTTTGATTAAAGTGTCAGTCCCACCAGCATTCCTACTTGAGTGGTTCCTTAAGTATTTAGTACCCCAGTTATCCAAAGATTCTGCAACGTCGGGAGTGTTTTCCGAAGTAGATGCAATAATGAGAGCTCAACAACTAGATTTGATTTACTCTCAGTCTGGTTTACTTTACGAAATTTTTCTAGATGCACCATGGTCAATACTTGACAAGACCAGACAGAGAGCTGGACCACATGTCGATGGTATTGTTGTTTCATCACAAATGAAGCTCATTGATCAGTTGTCAAAACAATTGCAGCAATTGTCGATACAGTAGAAAGTGGCCAACTAGACCACTAGTCCAGATGCCCCCGCTACCCAAATGTCGGATGTACACAGTGTGCAATCAACAAACCCGAAGGCCACCCAGCATCCTAATGGAAATAAGAAATAGTGAAGAAGGGTAAGGGGGATAAGAAACCTACCAATAATGTTGGTGGGGGAAACACAAAAAATAAGAAGTCGAAGTATCTATGTAACCTGTGCACGGAAGACCACCCGACTCATCAGTGCCCTCAGCTTACGGAGGCCCAAAGGTTATTGGTGTAGTAGCAGCCTGTTGTGTTAACAAACCCATTTCAACATGGGAAACATTTAACTCAAGCCTCTCCGAGCACGGATGGGGGCAGTCAAGAACCCCCTCCATCTTCGAGTAATCCTTCATCCGTGAATGTGTATATGATGAAAAGTGATGCCTATATATTGACTAGAGCGCATGATTACGAAATTCCAAACACCTCTGAGAAGAGTAAAGAATTCGAAAACCCACCTCTTCCTCTCTAGATCGATAAGACGTTGGGCGAAAAAATGACACACATCCCAAAAGGTGCGTTCAATAAAGCTTCTCACAATCCAAATGCAAGGGCCTCCCAGAACTACTCTATGGTGGAAGAATTGTATCAAACCCCTTGTGCGATGTCTGCTTTGGAGGTCCTCCATAGTTTCCCTTCCCAGAGAAAGGCTATATTAGTCGCCTTAGGATCTGTTGAGACTTGTAATCTGGGTATGATCATGCTTGATACGACCGACGTAAAACCTTGTCTCCCTTACCACATGGCGTTTCATATAGTAGTGGCTTACACCACGAAAACTTTTACCCGGAACATTTTTCACATGGTGGTTGATCAGGGTGCCTCAACATGCATGATTTCATTGGCATGTTGTAAGGCCATTGGCCAACCCGTTTTGTCTCTGTCACCGAATCTTCTTACCACTTTCGACGGTCATTCATTCCGACCACATGGCATCATCCCCTCTTTTCCCGTGCAGTTAGGGGGGAAGACCGTGTGCGTCGAGTTTGAAGTGGTCGATGCATATCTCAACTACAATCTCTTGTTAGGAAGGAATTGGCCCTATGCTATGCAAGTAGTTGTTGCTACAGTTTTCCGAGTCTATTTGTTTCCACACGAGGGTCAGATCGTGACCATTGATCAGTTGTCTTTCTCCCGTCCTGAACCTTCATCAGGGGCATCCACGGTCCTGATGATTGATAACCCTCAACCCAACATCGTCAACATAGGGGTTGGTTTGTGCCCACCTTTGATGAGTACCTTCGATTACCCGCCTCCTTTAGGTGATGTTAAGTTTGTATTAGACCAGCCTAAAGTTGATATTTTTCAAGTCTCGTCGTTTCATACGACCTACTTCAACGATCTATGGAATATTCCTTCCCCATTGGCCATGATGGAAGGGATAGGGCACCATGGTATGGCCATGCCCTTGTCCATGGCAGAAGTTTCATACTCTATAGTCCAGCAAGCTTCCGTCGAACCTAATCTGACTCCCTCACAAGAGTTGGATCTGATTCTCGAGCCTACTTGGGCTCAAGGTTCCCTTGCCAATACTGATTCTTTAGACTTAGTATTTCCCTCAGACAAAGCAATTATTGAAGCAATGAATAGTCCGGATAGACCCTGGGATGATCTCCATCACATTCTTACTTCCTCCCAGAGTTAAGAAGAATTGAAGCAAGTGAATTCACTTTGACTATGACTGGAGATAGGTCTTGTCCTATCAATCCCTTGGCTACACATGTTGTTTACGTCAAGGGAAATATGGAAACCATCATTGAAATGATACCTATTGATATCTCCAGAACCCCTGGCATCATGGAGAATATTCTCATTGGAGCGGATTGTTCCCCCAAGGAGTTTCGAATATACATGGATTTATTTAAAGCATTCTCTGACATTTTTTCCTGGTCTTACAAGGAAATGTCAGGCATTGATCCAAGAATCGTTGAACACGAAATCATGACTTATCCTAACACTAAGTCGGTCTGACAAAAGCTTCATCCAGGCAATCCTAAGAAAGCAACATCTATTAAGGCTGAAGTAGAGAAACTGCTCAAATCAGGTTTTATCTACCCCGTCCATTTGACTCAATGGGTGTCAAATCCCATTCCAATCGACAAAACACAGGGTACTATTTGCATATGTACGGACTTCCATGATTTGAACAAAGCTTGTCCAAAGGATCATTTCTCCACACCATTTATTGACCAGATAGTCGATGAATGCGCAGGTTGCGAAGCCTTTTCTTTCATGGATGGTTTTTCGAGATACAATCAGATACAGATCAAACCTGAAGACCAACACAAAAATGATTTCATTTTTCCATAGGGTACATTCGCTTATCGGAAGATGCCTTTTGGTCTGAAAAATGATGGAGCTACCTTTCAGCGGGCCATGTCTTTTGCTTTCCATGATCTTAAACATATAGTCAAGGCCTACCTTGATGATTTAGCATCACGATCAGATAATAGAGATGATCATCCGACACACCTCTGACTTATCTTTGAGTGATGTCGCTACTACTGGATTCTCTTGAATCCAAAAAAATGCAGTTTTTGCGTGACGTCGGGTCGTCTGCTAGGTTTCATAGTTTCGACAACAGGGATCATGGTCGATCCTCTCAAAGCTGAGGCAATAGTTCAGTTGCCTCCACCACGTACAATCCTTCAGCTTCAGATTTTACAGGGAAAAGAGAACTTTTTATGGTGTTTCATCGCAAACTATGTCGAGATCACAAAGGGATTTATGAATTTAATGAAGAAGGACATTCCTTTTCATTGCGACGAAACCATTCAATGCTCTTTCAAAGCGTTGAAACGTGCCCTCACAACTGCTCCTCTACTTCGGCCACCCAATTATAATAAAGATTTCTTATTGTACTTGGCTGCGACAGAGTCGACCATCTGTATTTTCTTGGTTCAAGAGGATGATTTTCTCTCAGAGTATGTGATTTATTACCTGAGTCAAGGCTTGGTTGGACCGGAACTCAATTATTCCCATGTTGAAAAACTTGTGTTGGCAACAGTTCATGCTGTCCAACGATTCTTTCATTATATCTTGTTTCGCAAGACCACCGTCATTTCCATTGTGAATTTGTTTCAATATGTGTTGACACGATGAGTAATTGGTGGAAAAATCAGTAGATGGATAGTTTTCCTCCAGGAATTTGACTTAGATTTTTTTTTGGAAAAATCCAAAAAGTCGTTGGTATTTGCGGAACTCATCTCAGAACTTCCAGATGAGTCAGGTGATGTTATGCCCGAAGAGTCACCCATTAAAGGAGACATGTTTTTTATCGTTCCTTCGGACCCCTGGTATGGAGATGTACTTTTCTATCTCTAGAATTTGAAGTTCCTCGGCTCTACTTCTCGTGATGAGCGTCGCCGTATACACCATCAAGCCAAGAACTATATCATACTTGGGGACACTTTGTATCATCGAGGTGTAGATTGTATCCTTCGTCGATGTATCACTCATGAAGAAGCAGAAATTGTACTTAACGATTGCCACACTTGAGCATGTGGCGGTCATTTGGAAACAACCCAAAAGATACTATGAGTTAGCTACTTCTAGATGACATCAATCAAATATTTTGTTGAATTGGTCAAGAAGTGCCACCCATTTCAGATCTTCTCTTGGAAGATGAGGGCACACCCTGCTCCCATGTCTTCTGTCATTATCGTTGGTCCCTTCACCAAGTGGGGGATTGATTAAACTACTTGAAACCCCCCTTCATCAACCGGGCATCATTATATCATCGTAGCAGTAGACTACTTCACGAAGTGGGTCGAAGCTATGCCAACGTTCAAAGATGATGGAGAGACTGCAACTCTCTTTTTATTCAACCAGATAATAGAAAGGTTTGGCATCCCAAGAGAGATTGTCACTGACCATGGCAGTCACTTTCAGAACAAAATGATGACCAAGTTAATGTCCAATATTCGGTTAAGGAAAGAACATGCATCACTCTACTACCCACAAGCGAACGGTCAGGTGGAAGCTGTGAATAAATCTCTTAAGACTATTCTCCAACGAACGATCAACTCGGCCAAGTCAAATTGGCATTTGATGTTGTACTTGGCCTTATGGGCCTATCGAACGTCTATTAAGACTGCAACCGGTTTCTCACCTTTTCAACTCGTTTACGGGCTGGAAGCAGTCTTGCCTATAGAGTTATAGATCCTGTCTCTAAAGTTGGTAGTACAGTTATTGCCAGACACTTCATTTCTTTAAGAGCATTTATTATACCTCGATTATCTCAATGAGCAGTGTCATGATGCGTCCTTGGCTAACGAGGCTCACAAACAAAAATTCAAGTGTCAGTATGATCGGTTCGTTCGTCCTCAGATTTTCTCTGAAGGTGACCTTGTCCTAGTCTATGACCAAGATAAGGACCCCCTGGAGGAAGGCAAGTTCAAACCCATGTGGTTCAGACCTTTCATCATGAAAAAGGTTCTAAAGAAGGGTGCTTATCGTCTGGTAGACTTTGAGGGAAATGCTTTGGCGGAGCCTAGAAATGGGCTCTACCTCAAGAAGTATTACTCGTAGGAGGGTCGCCTCGGGTGACTTCTTGTACATATGTATAGTTCTCTTACATTTTATTTTTTAGTTTTTGTCTTTTTGGTTTTAGGGGCTAAATTTCACTCATAAGCTAATTTTCCATGGTTTTTCCAAAAACAAGATTCCCTATTTTAAAAATGATTTGCCCAAATTTTATAGGATAAAATTATTTTACCTTAAAAATCGCCAAAATTTTATAAAAACTATATAAAATACTTAGAAATTTGAATATTTTTACAAAAATATCGCCAAACATTTATTGTTGACATATGAAGGATTAGTAAGATTCACCAAGGTTTCTACATTTTAAAATAAATTTCCATCCTTAAAATCATCCCTGATGGACGTGTCTTTTTTTGATGTCATCTTTTTCACTGTGGCAGATGTCAAGTGAATCGAAGGTGTTCATTGGGTTCGCGGACGATGCTAGCCAACACACTCGGAGGCTTGCTTTCGCAGCTTGGGTGATTTTTACACCTCAAGGCCAATTTCTATATTCAGGAGGTATCTGTTTAGGTGATACCACAAACAATGTCTCCAAATATAGCATAGTTCTAGAGTTTCTTCGAGACGCTTTGTCGCATGGTATCTCTCACCTCTGAGTCTATTTAGATGCTCAGCTAGTTGTGTCTCAGTTAAATGGGCTTTACCGTGTTTGCAATCCTACTCTATGTCGATGATTCCTTAGGGTACGTCTCTTAGAACGCAGCTTTGATTACATTACGTATATCCATGTTCCTAGGAGATTGAATCAAGTTACAGATACTATAGCTAATCATATATTAGATTGGCATATTGCACACATGTAAGAAAAAGCACACACACGCACATGTAAATACATTTGTAAAATAGATATAATCCATAAGACATAAAAAGATGTAAAATATCCATATATATATATATATATATATATATAATATCATGATAAATGGGTGGGCACAAGCGCCTCAAAAATAGGTCCAGTAAGAGTCACGAGGTTTATGCCCTCAAAAATATACAAAAGGTGCCCTCAGCACGTAAGAACTCTAGCCTAGCTAAGGGCGGGGCCTATTGGCCCTGCCATAGTGAACAACGGCATTGGCCAAGCACCGAAATAGCTGGAGCCAAGTCTGTGGCACCCCAACTACATGAGGTTGCATCGACGGTGGGAGATCCTTGATCTCCGCCATAGGAACTGTACAAAAAGCACGGTGAGGTTCCGCTCCACCCGCCTCAAAACTCTCTCAGCCTCTCTGAATGGAGGTCCCCCTGTTGCTGTTGGTCCGCTGGTTGCAGCTGGTCCTACCTCTGGTAAAGGACGTCGCCTAGTCCTCGTGAAGTCTGCTGGACGCACTGGCCCCACATCTGCACATAACAAATACATACGTGTAAAATACTTTGGTATACAAAAAAATGATATATATGAAAAAACATAAAAATTAAATAAATTTGAAAAAAACAAAATAACCCATCTCTCCTCGCTCCTCTCCGGGAGGTACAAGAATGTAAGGATCTCTAGAAACGTTGATCTTGGCATAGGGATAGTCCTCTATGGCCAGAATCAGTCGTTCCCACCAGGAAAAAGATTGGCGTCGAAGGCCTCAATGGTCCTCCCTCCCCCCTGTTGATGAAACAATGCCACCCACCTACATAGCACTGGAAGAGAGGCCTCATGCCCTCGTATCGTCTCTCTAGGACTGAGACTGGGTACCCTATCTAAGAATAAATATAAAATAATAGTCTTGAACCCAAAGTTTATGTGTCTCTGCATACGACACTCTGTCATTTGCCTTTTCATGCAATCTAGTAAAGTTGTACTCCAGTCAAAAATTTGTGCATTTAAGCACTGAACCGCACAATTCATGTGCTCCTAGGAAGCCTAATGTAAAGTTGCGGATCCAGTGATCCACCCAATGAGAAAAACTATCACTTTCAGTGATAGCCTTGAAATGTTTTTTATCATCACCTGAGTTCCCACTTTATCTATGATGGCTTCGCAATGGAGTCCAATCAACTCTGCTATGTTGTGAGGCCCGAAGGGAAAAGTGTGAAATTTGACTGGTTCCCCTCTCCTTGAGAGGCCAGTCAGAAAATAGATATCTTTAGTCATTGGAGTCAACAATCGTCCCTCAATAATGAATGCATCTGTGTTAGGATGCCAGTAATCTACCAAGGTGTTCAGTAGCCTGGATTGTGCCCGCATGAATGGACACTGGAAGAATTTCAACAAACCACATTGAGCCAATGCGGCGGTAGCATCAGGGTCCTCTCCGACCAAAAAATCAATGTCCTCATGCTCCCTCTCTCTCCAATGAACATACATCCTGCAATTGACAAGTTCATGGGGGATTAACTCTTGCATATTTTAAATTTTTTCCACATGTTGGAGTGTATACACGGGCTATAATATACAAAATTGGGTATGCCTGTGTGCAGTTTTTTCTCTGCACATGGGCATACGCTGGTTGTCATAAGACAACCCACGTATACGTAGGGCTGACCTTTTTAAAGGTCAGCGCCCCCCAAAAAAACAAAAATAAATGTGCAAACGAAGAATTGAAATGCAAGAGGGGCTAGTATGTACTTACTTGGTCCAAGCGGAAGTTTGTTTCGTCCACTGAAGATCCTGGAATCAACTCTTTTGACAAAGGGGTGTTTTTGTCTTCTTAGTCAATTTCACAATTAACAATGGTGATAATGAGCTGTCAGCTTCTATTTATAGACTTTTTGGCCCCTTTTTGGCATTTTTTGGACCCCTTTGTAGTTTTTTCTAGCCTGAAAATCGTTTAGTATGGTTCAAGAGTTTCTTATGGATTGTTACGATAAGTGTTACTTTGGGTATTGGGAAACTGTTTGGAGATTTGGGTCACTTTAAAGGTCCTTTGGTAAAAATTCATTTTTCAAACTATTGCATCTAAGTTAGGATTCCACCTCCACTTTCTGTATCACGTTGTCTTTGTCACTTTGCCATAGGATCGACCCCACCGAGTTGTGACACAAAACCATCATTGCTTCTTTAGAAGTGTCTTGATTTAGTGGTAGAGCCTCCCCCTTCATGGATTCCCTAGGTATATCCTAGTTGCATTTTTGGCGTTCATGTCGTCGTTAATGACTATAGGCTCGGGAGTCCTTATTAAATTTATCCTAATTATGAGCTTGAGCCTCATCTGCATGATTCACCATCACTCTTGACCTCACCCTCGAGACTCCCAAAACACAATGGGTCTTCTTTTAATCCCTTTTCAGACCCTCTAAACATGAAAATATTTTTGATCGATCTTGTTTCCCTTCACGCTCGTTAAACTGAAATTTGAAGACACATCTTCTCGACGGTAGTTTACCCATTTTTCGGTCCAGATGGTCAATTGTCCAAACAAAGGTATACTCTAGGAGCCTCGGTTCTCTAGAAGAGTATTCTCAGGTATAATTTTAACCCTTTTTCGAGCCTGAGGGACTAAATTTATGAAAAATGAACCCCCACGAAGTCCATAGTTAAGCTCTTTTCAGACTCCCTAAAATTGAAAAGATCGTCGAGTGACCTTGTTCCTTCACACTCATTAAAATGGTCCAGAAGAACATCCCATATGGAGTCCATACTTAAGATCTTTTCAGACTCCTTAAAAGTGAAAAGATTGTTGAGTAATATTGTCTTTATCACACTCGTTAAAATGGTTTTGAATGGACGTCTTTTCGGTGTTGGTTTACCCCTTTTTCAAACCGACTAGACTACCTTCGAAAAAGGTACCCCAACAGAGTCTCCTTTTACATTTTTCAGACTCTCTAAAAATGAAAAATCGTCGAGCTTACCTTCTTTGGGCTCGTTAAAATTACATCTAAGGACGTTATCATTGTGTCTTATTAATTGCATTTCCATCCCTGCGTCTTTGGCCTAAAGACGGCTCCATGTTTCTCTCAACTAAACCATCTGAAGCATGCCTTATATGCAAGCCTTGTAGCACTTTTCCTCTGCGCCTTGACACCTTGACCCATGGAGGAATTTTTCTGAGTGTCCCTTTCCTACATATGTCCCCTTGTTCTAAGCATCAATGTGTTCCTTGCATTTGGAACTGGTATGTCTGTGACACACGTTCCTCCTTTGTAACGTAGCATTATTTTGTTCTTTTTCAAGCTTTTCAAAATTATTGAAAAGGACAAAAAAATAAAATATACCCCAAAAAGAGGAAGGGAAAAGTATTTTCTTTTTGTTGATAGCACAATGAGTCGCCCTTGGACAAAGCACATCCTTTCATTTGTTCATCAAGATCTGGAATTTAATATGACCTTAGGAAGTTGTTCTCACTACATAGAGTTGTGTCCTCCTCCATTTGGTTATTCTTCCAAACATATGGAGAGTTTGCGTTGCCTCCTGCATCTTGAACTTATGTCAATACCATGTTGCCTGAGTCTCATCATTTGTCGTGCTATTGTCCAAGGGAATTTTTTACCAAGCTTGAGTCATCCCTTCTGCAGTTTGTCTCTTGCCCTCATGCCCGACCATCCTGAAAGCCCAATCAAGTCTTTGTTCAAAATCAATGAAGTTCATAGCCTGATCATCAAGATACTTTAATATGTTCTCGACAAGCCGTCAAAGACTTCTGGGTGGTGAAGTTGTGAACTCATATTACACTCCTACCTAAGTTATGAAGATTTTGAATTTGTTGCTCGAGCTCTAAAGGCCTTATCTCTAGCCATCGGGCATCATTATCTTCTTGAAGATGGATACGATACATGTATATCTTTTTGGTTTTGAGATGTAGCTCAGTTGTGTATTTCTCGTGGCTACACTTTATATAGTTATATGACATGGATCTGTAGTGTATTTGATTGGCAACCATGATTTTATTTCATTCCAAGCATGGGTATGCCCGCCTCGGTGAGACAATTGTTATTTTGCAGATGGAACCTCCCGAAATTTGGTCCCTCGACTCACTCGCTTTGTACGTTGATGAATATTGGTAATTTATTTTGGCCATTAGATGCTCTTTTGACCTCACACATTAGGGGGCATCTGTTATAACCCTAATTTTCACCAGACATGCATACCTGACATCAAGCCATCCCACTTGCCATTTTTTCCAAGCCAACATTGAACAACTCTTCTAAAAAGCCATCAATTTGAATATGTATGCACCCTGCACCACTGTTGCCCACGTATATATGCTAGATGACCCATTACATCTCGTATATACTAACAAAAGCACAAAAAATAGAAAGTTGCAGACGAAATACAAATTTCTGGGTAATTAACTAAATTGTTTGACCACCCATAGTCAGTCACTCAAATGAATAACTACCCTCTTTTAGCCTATAAAAGGAGAGGTAGGGGTCCCATTCAAAAAAAAGAGAAAATAAGAGCAAAGAAACTCTGCCCTTTTTTGTATTCCCCTTGCCCCAATCTTTTGCAACTATTTTGTGAGAACTGAAGAGGAGAAGCATATGTGAAAGTGGTTGATGCATAGTTGAAGAGGAGCCGAGGACCATATTCGAGGAGCAGTAGCCAATATCACCATTGTAAGTGACTTTTGTGAGGTTAATAAAAAGAATTACTTTTACCGTCCCGCCATACGAGGTGTTCAATATTCAGTTTTGATTTATATTTTATTAGAACATGTAACCCACTAATTCATATATAAGATGCATGTGTGTATTTCTTTGTTTGTTTGTTTTTGAATGCAGGTTGGATTTGGGAGGAGACTTGCATTCGAGGAGCAACCAAATGCAAAAGGATCGACACCAAACATGGAGTTCTAGGTAGAGTTAACAGATCCTTTTATCCTTGTGTTTTATGCATGGATGTGGAGTCTATGATGGGATAATAGTAAAAAGTAGGAGACTTTAGATGGTTATTTCTTCATGCATTATAGAAACCTTAGTGCTAGTCCATAGGGTTTTTTCCCACCCACACCAGTACTTTTAAGATGTCTCGAACGTGAAGATACAAACAAGGTTCTAAAGGAGCTCCATGATGGCCCTGTAGGTGGAAATTTTGCAGGGGACACCACCACTCATAATATACTGAGAGTTGGATATTATTGGTCCACTTTGTTCAAAGATGCTCACACTTACACTAGAAACTGTAAAACTTGTCAAATAAGCATTGGGAGGGAGAAGAGATCAGTTGTCCCACTCCAACCGATGGTCGTTTCTAGGCCTTTTGTGCAATGTGAGTTAGATATCATAGGAGAAATTACACCAAGTTATTCGAAACAGCATAAGTACATACTTACTTCCACCGATTATTTCATGAAATGGGCAGAGGCCATCCCTCTGAATCATGTAAACGAGAAGGTGGTAATCCAATTCATAGAACAACAAATAATCACAAGGTTTGGTGTCCCTTCTGTCCTTGTTTTTTATAATGCAACTTACTTTTCTTCCACCCTATTAACAAAGTTTTCTCTAGACAAAGGAATATTAATTAGATACTCTACAAATTATTATCCACAGGGAAACAAAGTGGAAGAATCAACTAATAAGAACCTAGTGAGGATATTGAAGAAAATGGTTGTAGAAAACTAGAGGAATTGGCATAATCTACTCCATAATGCTTTATGGGAAAATAGAGTTACACACAAGGAATCTATAGGTAACTCCCCATACTTTCTAGTATACATACAGGAAGCCATTCTCCTGATGCCCTCCTAGTGAATGGCCAAGCCCTAAAACAATATTTTCATTAAAATGTATATATATATATATATAATAAAATCGTTTATGCTTTTACGATGTTTATTTCGATTGTGAAACATAGTTTTGTTTTATCTTTTTCTATTGTACTTATGCGCTTTTGAATATTGTGTTTAGAAAAACAATGGTTGACCTCAAA
The DNA here is from genome assembly GCA_010110895.2 of Picea sitchensis. Classification (NCBI taxonomy): domain Eukaryota; kingdom Viridiplantae; phylum Streptophyta; class Pinopsida; order Pinales; family Pinaceae; genus Picea; species Picea sitchensis. The sequence continues at coordinate 75,978 of SNQJ01S0090749.1, forward strand.
TCATTCGATATGGCAAACTTTGTTCCCAACTCGTCGTTCACGTACAACACAAGAAATGTTGAGGAACCTGTGGTTGTTTCAAGTGGTTCTCTATCTAGCCTGCACAGCTGAATAACTTTGGAGAAATGTGAAAGTTTCTTCTTATTGGTCTGGTAAAACATTAAGAGAAAGATGGTAAGCTGAAAAGGACTACATGCACCTCAGAGACAGAGCTAGTGAGTTTCACCTTAACCATATCATTTTTTGCAAATAACAGACGTCCTCCTCTCCTGCTTTCCCAGGGCATTCTTCCGAAATAAAAGTCAACTATATCAAAGGAGCACACAGTAGGAGAGGGTATGCATATATCTTTGTCGGGGATATGGACGCTCACTGCCAGTGGAGCAAGGTCTGTGATGTCAGGGTGACTTCGTCGAGGCTATGGACGCTCGTCGGTATCATAGCAACACCATAGAAAATGAATAAGGGTGACTAAAATGCCTAGTGCCAGTGAATGATTTAATAGACTCTTATCAAAAGGGGGTGTGAGTCAAGGTTACAGGAAAAGAAGGTGGAATAAAGGTTAAAAAAACCCACAGGAAATCCCAGATGCATCAACCGGGGAAATTCCAAATGCAAGGGTAAAAGAAGCTCTGATGAAAACCAGCTAAGTTCCTAATCAGCTTTTGCATCAGCCAAGCCTGAGGAAGAAACAAAGTTTATGCTTTTGCCCAGTAAGTCACCATTTGTTGAGCACTCAACACACCCTAAAAATCCTATGTTAATTTTTACTTTTTGTGTACCACTTGATGTTCGCACTGTCTGTTTCGACTTAAATTATTTGTGAAATTGTTTGGCCTTTGATTATTATCATGACTCTCATTAGTTTTCCAAGACTGTTTTTAACTTATGAAACCCCATGACTTAAGACTTAACTCTCGAATAAAGAGTCAAGAGCCAAGACATTTCACCCGACACACCCACTTTCAGTACCGGAAGAAGTCAAAAGCAGGAAAATAATCGCTCAAAAAGCCTCAATCGTTGAGTGTTGATCTTCATTGACATCGACAAAAGTGAGTTTTTTTTTGCGCCAAATTTTCTTCATAAAGAAACCACTGAGAGCCACTTCGACATCGGTAAAAGACAAAGAGAGTAAACGTTAACGAAGAAATAAACGATATCGTCGATAACAGATACCCGATGCGCCTATCGGAATCAGGGAAGAACTAAGAGGATCACGATGGATTTTGTGACCATGCTAAAGAGTTCCCCCCGATTGTCGATCCTCGATGCTCTTCGACATCGAGACTTTATCGAGGAAGATGACCCGTAGGAAAACATGTGATAGGTATCGCCGATCGTCGATCTTAGATATTTTTTGGCATCGGCACTTTAAGGTATGTTTTAAACATAATGACTTAATGAAAACCCCAAATCTGATTAATACACACGGATTAGGCCACCTATCTTCAATGCCATGTGTCTTTGCTAGATTGGAGAACTGTACGGTCTAGTTTTACCCCGAGTCATTCTTGGTTCCCTAGGTCCAAGTCACACCTCCGATTCAATTCTTCCATGTCATCATTGTACGATGAGATCGACCAGTGTTAGATATTTTGTGAGGGACATCGATGAAAATAGTCATAACACATCCCCAATCCTTTATCCACCCACTGAGAAAGCATCACGATGGGACGTTTTAGCGCTACATACGATTAGATTTAGAGAATTTAAGGGACTAATTAATTCCAAATCCTACATTAGTTGCTACTTCGTGTGTGAATCAAAACATTCGTTTGAAATTACTAATAGACCACATCACCCTCCGTGCCCCCATCGTCAACCCACGATGAATTCAATTTGTAGAGATTCGATGGCAGATTCATTTGAATTCCACTCATCACCCGAATTAAATGGTTGATACGACATGGTAAGTTCTTCCCTGGTTTAAATTCTCTTGATCCATTGTAAACGAAACCATTTTGCGTGCAAAGAAGTTTCAAAGGATCTAGATAAATGAGACGAGCAATTTGAAAGCTGCATAGATCCCGTGAGTATAAAATAAACAGGTTTAGCAAGCTTTACAGGTATGTACTAGTCTGTGGATTTTTCATGTTTACACTTCATATATATATATATATATATATATATATAATCCATTTTTGCTCTGTACGCAGTCTCTAAAAGATTTATTTTTATTGCAGGAACAATGCCTCCAAGAAATTTGACCACTGGGCGATCGTCGAGGGCATCGAAGCTGAAAGAACCAGAGGTAGGATAAGCCTCTTCTCTAGGGGCAGAAAAACAATTAGAATTTGCTCCAAGGCTGGAACTAGTCATTAAGACATCTACAAAGAAGGTTTTCACTCAACCTCCTGCCTTTGGAGACACAAAGGAAAGCACAGGGACCAAGGCGGTACTCCCACATTGGGGAGAAATCTTCAAGAAGATCAGCCGAGAAGAATTCCCAGAATATATCCTGCATAGTGACCCAAATGTGAGAAATCTCAATGATGAAGTTTTTCCAAATATCCTACAATCGTACCTGCACATGGTAGCAAGAAGAACTTCGGTGTTCCCCTACATATAACTTCTAAAGTGGATCATTGACCACACAGACACATAGAAGTATTTAATAAATGATTACAATGGTGGGTGTGTTGGGGTCTTCCTTCTGGTGGAGGTCCAGAAATATTACAAACTTCGAGACCCCAAGGAGCAGCTAAATACAAATTTCGTTGTGAATTTCTACGAGCACCATGACACCAGTCGGGTAATGGCCTCATGGTGGAAAGAAGATAATAAATATACCAACCAGAGCACTGGCTAGTACCAGACGACCAACTTAAGGGAGTCGTACATCTACCTAATAGCTCTAATCTGTCGATTGTATGGGGAAAAGGGCTGCTCCAGATTTTTGGAGGCATGGATGCCTCTAGATTACATAGTGGCCATTTCTGGGAGCAGCTTCAACTGGGGATCCATCATTTCCAAATAGCTAGGCATATGCATACAGCAGGCTCAAACGCCAAAGGAAGGAGAGACACCAACCTTCTACATGGCTTCATACTTACTGGATTTCATGTGTGCCAGAAACATCTTTGTCGGCATGAACCTGAGTCGGCACGTCACAGAACTCTTGGTCCACGTATATTTCAGCATCCTATGGGAGAATAGGTACAAGAAATCCTACTCCCTCATTTGTGATGAATTCATCACACGTATTTATTTCATTATTTTCAAGAAAGAATGCCTGAGACTATCGACCATGTCCAAAAATATGATATCAAAGCTAGGCCACTGGTACCTGGATGAGTGAGACATGTACATCAGGGTGTTTGGGGCCACCGGAGCTCCACATATTCTACCAGCGCATGTCCCTAACTAGATTGTAGTGGGGGAGATATGCTACCAGACCATCATGCAAGGCTACAACACCACTCTGGTCAAGGACAAGAAAAGGGCGTTCATACCTTATGGTTTCCATGTAGGCTTCTACATGGTGAAGGAAACTAATCAAGACAAACATGAGGGGTTGAGTCAATTAGATTTCATATTCTAGACTGGATGATTCCGCAAACACAACCCAAAGGGTCTAGTCTTGAAACGCGTCTCAAAAGTGTCATTCTTTTAGCCATACACCCATGACAAATTCGAAGATGAATTCTTCATAGAAAATGCCCAAGACTAAGACAAGGAGGTGGCAAGGATGGCTGACCCCAAAATGACCAGGTTCATATCCATGAGCCTGGATGAAAAAATGGCAATCTTAGAGAAATCATCTCAAGAGGCCCTCAGGGTCAGGGAAGAAATGATAGCAGTAGAAGCCCCCCTAATAGCCCCGGTGCAAGGCAGAGGTTTCCCTATGACTCAGGACGTGCAAGAGAGAGGGTTTTTCATGATAGAACATGTGCAGTGGATAATTGATCAGTTGAAAGATGACCCAGACCTCACAATAATGACAGGGTCCCCTACCGATAACCTAGGTGGAATCCAGACAAGACCAAGCAGCCCTGAATTAATAGACATTGATGAAATTACTGTGTTAGATGACTCTGAATTTACAAATCCACCGACCGGATCATCGACATGTGTTTCGAATCAGCCAAATATAGTTGGAACATCAGGGAGAGAAAGTTCACCAAACCCCCTAAGCGAATTGATAAACATCTATGATGACAAAGAGAGCCCGAAGGTATCCCTGGTGACCCCCGTACAAATCAAAGAGGAAAAGGATCCATAGAAGACATCTTCCCCAGCTCATGGCGCTCAAATTTAGGGTCTTCCATAGAATGAATAGGAAATCGAGAGTGTTATAGACACTGAGTTTCCCAATGCACCGGGGACCCAAGATGACATTCCAATGGATGAGCTAGAGATGGTCGAACAAAAGGGAGAATCTCCATGACAAGAAATTGATGTCTCAACGAACGATAATCAAGTAAGTATCGATCCTTCCCTCGATGCCTCAATTTAAATTGGTACTTAAACTCTTGATGAGAGACACACAAAAGTTGGGACTTCGGAACATAGGGAAGAAGTTCAATAACCCAGTATTGAACAAATATATACCATCATAAGTCTAGGAAATACGATCACTTGTGGAGATCATCAAAACCCTGAGCTCGTGGATGAATTCACAAACATACATGCCATTACTTATGATCGGAAAAGGAAGTCCATTGTGCAGAGGGCCACCAAGAAGAGGAGGATCACTCTGGATCGCTCCATCCTCATCACCACAGAGGAAAATCTGATAAATTCAGAGCACGTTAAAACATATGAACTAATCGGTGTAGGGATAGAAATCATAGATGCCACCTTGGACAGAGAAAAAAGGGATGAAGAGGATTTGTCTACTACTTTGAATGAATTGGAACATTTGCACCACTTGGTGAAATATTAGTAGGACACCACATAGGTCGCGGTGTACCTAAGAAGCGAATTCAAGGATGCCTACAGCAAGTTTATAGATGAACGACACCTATTCACTACAAGGATAGATGAGATACAAGAAGACACCCTCATGGCATTGGCCACGTGAAAATATATGGAGAGGTGGTACGAGAAAGTGAAACAAGCCTTGGAAAGAATCGACTATATCAGTGTGGTGCAAAAGGGCTGAGACACCGAAGAGAACGACATCTGGATGCTAAGGGAAAGCAGCATCGACCGCATAAGGAAATCGGTCGAATATTGGGTTAAAATGGATCATGAAACTCATCGAGAAATCCAAGAGAAATGGGCCAAGTGCGAGAAAATATGGATCAATATCAATCGGGTAATGAAAGACATTGGAATCCCCAAGTTTGGCACACTCGATGACTTTGTCCACTTGCGCAACATAGTCAAATCACACGACGAGAAAGACTCATCATGGGCCGAAAAAATAGCAAAGGTGACAAACATGGCACCAGGTCAAGTGAAACGGTTCTTGGAGCACCCAATCAAAGCTCGAGCTATGTTGCAACATTTAAGTGCCATTATAGTCAAGTATTGGGCACAAGTGGTAGAGATAAGAGAGATTCACTCGTCCCCAATGGAACAACATAAATTCTTGTATGCCAACACATGCGAGGATCTATTCATCAAGTGGTCGGAATACGAGAAGAGTCACCCACTTGAGTGATATCCTAAGATGACTCTTAGAAAGATTGATAGAAGAAATCACCATGTGGCGAGTTTTGTTTTACTTAGTTGCACTTTAATAGTTATTTTTAGTTAATAGTATGTTATAAATAGGAGGATCGACCTATTAGCAAAGGGTCAATGGTTGTTGCAAAGACCCTCGAGTTTTGGTTTTGTAAAGAAATATTTCAGAGCTACCTTTAATTAATAAGTCTTGTTTAGGACCTGAGACAAAGTTTTTGTTTTTCATCAAAAGCGTGTATGAGTGGATGTGGAGAAGAATTATTTATTATTTCATCTCATGAATGGATGTTGTAACGAGTAAGATCTACTAAATTTGTTGATAATTTATTTGATTCAATGTTTTACAGTTCTTTTCTTTAATGATGAAGATAAATCGTTGTGTTATTATGTGATTGATGATTAGAGTTAAGTGAATTATTTTACTTGTCATCGTTTATCGCATGCATGTTTTATTCTGATAAATTGTATCTCAGTCGGTAATTGGAATACCCATATGGTTAACGCATTATTACTAGGCATGTGGTAGATGATCACTGTCTGCATGCTAGAGTGAAAGGTTTATCCCAAGCTCAGCCTCTTCTCTAGTAGTTAAGTTTGTTCCCACTTTGTCACTTAGTTGGTTTATATGGGCTTTATCTTACACCATCCCCACCTAAGAGAAAATACAAAAAAAAAGAACTTATGAACTAAAGGAGAAATCCTTCACAAGAAAACGTAAATCCCATTGATTATATTGGTCGAATCGCAAGATCTGGAGAACCATTCCACTATTAAACACTACAGAGTCTAATTGGGCCTTCGTAGTGGGTTTGGTTCCTACTATTGAGTTAAATGGATTTAGGACCCTTCAACACATTATGGTGGATGAGTTACCTCATAGTTTACCGCCCGTTAGGAGTATCAGTCACCATATTGACCTTACTCGAGGAGAAAGTTTGTTGAACAATCCAACATACAAACTAACCCCTCAAGACAATGAAGAGGTCAAGGAGAAATTCCAAGAGTTGTTGGATAAAAGTTTGATTAGGGAAAGTTTGAGCCCGTGTGCAATACCAACTGTGTTGAGTCCGAAGAAGTATGGAGGTTGGGGAATGTGCACATATTCTAGAGTCAACAATAAAATGACCATCGAGTATAGATTTATTTTACCCATAATGGATTATTTAATGGATTTCTTGAGTGGAGCTAGTTATTTTTTCAAAATAGACTTGAAGAGTGGTTATCATCAGATAAGGATGAGAGAGGGAGATGAATGGAAAACAACATTCAAAACAAATGAAGGATTGTATGAGTGGATTGTTATGTCATTTGGCTTAAAAACTGTACCACGCAAGTTTATGAGGTTGATGAATGAAGTGCTCAAATATTTTATTGGTAAGTTTGTGATTAATTATTTAGATTATATTATTGTTTTCAGTAAGACTGAAAAGGAGAATTTAAGACATTTGAAAATGGTGTTGAGAAGGTTACAACAGGAGAAGTTGTTGGTGAATTTGAAGAAATGTTCTTTTATGAAAATAGAACTTGTGTATTTGGGGTTCATAATATTTTCAAATGAATTGAATATGGAACCAGAGAAGGTGAGGGAAATAAGAGAATGACCTTATCCAAGAAGCGTGTTTGAAGTAAGGAGTTTTCATGGATTGGTGAGTTTTTACAGGAAATTCATCAGGAATTTCAGCAGTATTTATGCACCCATACTGGACACCATAAATAAGGAACATGGATATTTTAATTGGACAGAAGAAGCTAAGAAGGGATTTAGAGAGTTGAAATAAAATATAACAGAACAACCTATTTTAGTTATTCCATATTTTAAGAAGACTTTTCAGGTCAAATGTGATGCAAGTGGAGTAGCCATTGACACAGTTTTAAGTCAAGATAATAATCTTGTTGCTTATTTCAGTAAGAAGTTGAATGATGTTAAGAGGAATTATTCAACATATGACAAGGAATTTTATGTTGTAATTCAATCTTTGAAAAAGTGGAGGCATTATCTTATCCCGAAGGAGTTTGTTTTGTATACTGAAAACCAGGATTTGCATTTTATAACCAGACAAGAGAAATTGAACCAGAGACATGCCAAATGGGTAGAATTCATGCAAAATTTTACTTTTTTTTATTAAGCAAATTAGTGGAAGCGCTAAAAAAGTTGTATATGCTTTGAGAAGGAGATGTTTGATCTTGTAGGAATTCTAAGTGGAGACTTTGGGATTTGAACACCTCAAGGAGATGTATCAAGAAGACCCAGATCTCAAGGAACCTTATGAAGCATGTGAGAACCCTTTGCTAAGAGACAAAAATCAATGGATGGAGTATCTGATCCAAGATGGACTGTTATTCAAGGGAATTCAGCTGTGTATCCCAAAATGGTCAATGAGGGACAATTTGCTAAAGGAGAAACATAACGGAGGATTGGCTGGACACTTTGGCCATGATAAAACATATGTGCAGTTTATTTCTTCATACTATTGGCCAAGTATGAGTTATTATGTGAATAAGTTCATGGACAAATGCATAATTTGTCAATATGATAAAGGAAAGAAATAGAACATTGGATTATATCAACCATTGTCGATTCCAGACATGTTGTGGGATGCTATAATTACGGATTTTGTTATGGGATTTCCAAGAACCCAGAGGGGAAGTGATTCAATATTTTTGGCGGTTGATAGATTTTCAAAGATGGCACATTTCATACCATGTTATAAAGCCATTCATGCTACCCACATAAAAAAAAAAATCAAGGAGATTGTGAGAGTGCATGGGTTGTCCGGGAGTATAGTCTCAGACAGAGATACTAAATTTGTGGGACACTTTTGGAGGACCTTGTGGAATAAGTTGGGGACAATTTTGTATTTCAATTAATCATATCATCCTCAGACTAACTGACTGATTGAGGTAGTGGATCTAAGTTTAGGGAATCTGTTAAGGATTTTTTTCATTGACCATAACAGTCAGTGGGATCAAATTATGCCCCAAGCAAAGTTTTCATATAATTACTCACTGAATAGGAGTACTAGTAAGATTCCATTCCATATAGTATATGGGATGCATCTAAGAGGAATTTCAAAATTGAGATATTTGGGATGAGATGAAATCTAAAGTGTAGGAGCAGAGGACTTTGCTACAGAAATGTAGAAGTTGCATAATGAAATCAAAGGAAAACTACAGAATAACAACCATAAATATAAGAACAGAGTAGACTAGAGGACAAGAGAGGTGAATTTTGAAATTGGAGATCAATTCTTAGCACACATGAGGAAGGAAATATTTCCAAAGGGGAAATATAACAAGTTGAAGATGAATAAGATAAGACCTTTTAAGATCCTCAAAAAATTCTCTACAAATGCTTATGGGATTGAACTACCAGAGGACATTGGAATATCACCAATATTCAATGTAGCAGACTTGTACCCTTACAGGATGGATGATATAGAAGGGACAGATGATCGAGAGGATATTCAATGGAAGAAACATATTCCCATAGAAGAGAATCCACATATAGAGAATATTTTGGATCAGAGGATTGCTAAAAACACCAGGAGAAAAGTTTTTTATGAGTATCTGGTTAAGTGGAAAGATGATCCAGCAGAAGATGCCAGTTGGATAACTGAAACTGATATCCAGAAACATGGAAAGAGAGTGGAGGAGCTCATCGATAGGACTCCATGAATATTTTTGTCCATAGGATTATGATGCAGGAGCATCGCCATCAACATTCAATGAGGACAAGTGGAGGATAACGCACCATCCAATGCGTGCATTCAAATTGGTTTTGGATTCCAAAGAGAGCGCGTCACTTTAATGTTTTGAAAATATTGTAATTAAAGGCCCATAAGATTTTGAGGCATGAGCCATTGTAAACAATCTAGGAGATTGTAATTTATTTAATTCCCAAAGGATTATATATATTTGGAGGATCGACTCATATCTATATTGGAAGTGCTCATTTATTTGTAATAAGCTTAGTGGTAAAATTCTTTAATTATGATGTGAAATAACTAGAGTAGTCGAAAGGAAGGCTCAAGAAGCCCCTCCATTTATAAATGTATGTAATCTATGCCCAAAAGAGGTTGTTAAAGAAAAAGTTATTTTTTGTTGAGATCATTGTGATTACTACAGAGAAAGAGAGAAGCTGAGAGCTATGGGAACTCTTGTAAATTTTTTCCTGAAGGAATATAATAGAGGAGATTTACTTCACATGTCTGAGTTTGTTTATATCTGAGTTATTTGGGTAATGTTATGTTATCTATTTTTTTTTTTATATGCATGTGTATTTCATGGTTTAATGAATGAACCTTTGATTTTTAATAAGTTTCAATTGTTTCTCTTCTGAAATCCTCATGCAAGGAGTGCACAATGGCCATGCAAGGAGTGCGAAGGAAGATTCATTTACAGACTCGATAGCTCAACAAAGATAGAGTGAATTTATTAGAGTGAGTGCAAGGAGTGCACATATACTCATTTGAGTATAAAAATATCAAAGGATAGACTTGTGCAAGGAGTGCACAGGACCAACACTTAGTGAAGTCTTGAGAGAGTCTCAAGGAGATCAAGCGCAATGAGTGTGAAAGAGATGTTTTCTATGTCACAAGATCGATTAAAGTAGCACAAGGTGTGTGCCAAGGTTTGAATCACTTAGAGTGACAAAGATCAGGAAGAATAGTGAGCGAAGGTCCTTGGAGAAAGGATTCATTTTGTTTTGGGGTTGAGCGGACGAGATCCATTCAAGAGAAGCCATAGTTTTTCACAACCATCAGATCTAGAGAATGTGCGTGTGTGTTAACCCTTTAAGTCCTTCGGACTTTGTGAATTTGAAGTTTTAGGGTGTGTGTTGTGGAGGAGACAAATTTCCTAAAGTCCCAGAGTTTGAAGTTAATCTATACCATTGGTAGACGGGGGACATGTGTCCACAAATAAACAGTTATCCGGAAGTCTGACTATCTAGTGAACCTGAAGTGTTGTCACAAGAGTGTGCAAAACTTATGAAGCTATGAAGCAAGGTGTAGATCGTGACCATTGGAAGCAGGGACACGTGTCGATATATTACGAGTGATTCAGGAATCTGACTATCCAGGAGAAAAGAGGCATAAAGTGTTTTGTCTTGATAAATACCAAAGGCCCTAAGGCCATAGTAGATCTCGACCATATCTTCAGAGGGACATGTGGATCGTAGATCCATCCCTTCACCATTTCAATATTCGAAGGATTTGAAGTGTTGTATCTTCAAGAGCTCTAAAGCCCATATCCCAGAGTAATCTTAAGCCATCGATTGAAGGTGAACATCAGTTGTCTGTTTTTCCAGTTCATAGTTCATGCATTTGGAGGAATTTCACATTTAGACAAGGAAAACTCTTGAAGCCCGAAGTCCCATAATTTTCATGAATCGTAGATCAAGGCACATATTGTGAGTCGTTGATCCCCACCTTTGTTCAGTTATTCGTGAATTTGGCGTTTGAGAGGATTTTTGTGTGTTATAGTTATAACTCTTGAAGCCCAGAGCTCCAAAGTGCCAGATTTCCTACTGGTTAAAGAGATTAGCCCTTGGTTTTGGCTCGAGTTCATGTGGATTTATCTTATGACGTGATAAGACCCTCGCACATGCAAATTTTCATGCAGAGAAAAGAGAAAAGTCCCGTGGTAGATTTTTTCAACGGTTCAGCAAGATCCCAAGAGCTAACTTAGCTCCCTTAAGTGAATGATCCTATACCAGGAAGTCGTGCGAACCCCAAGAGTGGTGGGGGTTTTCATAAGAAAGGAGAGTCATGCAGTGAGCCAGGGGGGATATGATCTTGTGTAATAATCCAAATCATGGAGATACCACAAAGAAGAGGAGAGGAAGAGGAGTTCCAGTCCAGACCTATAATATAATATTCATTAAGTCCTACTCATAATGGATCCTGCGTCAAATCCATGACCCCATATGCATCACCACAATAAAAAATAACAGTTGAATACTTATAAAAAAAAATTATAGTTAGCAAGGGAGGATAGAGTAGTAGCAACGAGAGAATTGGAAGCAATGTGCATAGTTAGATTCAACCGACATCACCAAGAGGAGGGACTACACAAAGAAACATGGAAAGGGTAGACAACACCCTCAGACTACCTAATTTATAAGGAGTTGGGTCAGAGGATCCAAAACAACATATGTTTGTGTGCGATACAATTTGGGCTGCTAAGAATGTCTAGGATGAGGCCGTGAATATTGCATAGTTAGCAACAACATTTAGAGGTCGTGCATTAGTTTGGTACATGAATCTGCAGAGAACCATGCCTACATGGCAAGCCAAGACTTTGGCAGAGATAAGGAAAGCGTTATTGAAAGATTTCAAGAAGCCAAAGTCTAAGTTGCAGTACATTACATAACTAAAGCAGATTAAATAGGTGCAGACTAAATCAGTCTGGGATTTTGACCAAATATTCAAGGATCTTATGGGTAGACTAACTTTCCATATCCTTGATCAACAACATAAAGAATGGTTTATTACAGGAATTATACCACAGATTCACATGCCCTCGATTCAACAGAAGGTGTTTTCACAGCTCGAGGCTCTACAAATTGCAATGAAATTGGAATCATGCCCTCTAAGAGATAGTGTCGAGATGGTGTAAGTTCATACACAGTTGGTTTCATTTACAATTCAACTGGAAAAACTTACAAAAGGGAAGGAGAAATCAGAACAAGTATGGTGTACCAAGTGTAAAGATGAAGGCCATCACAACGATGAATCCCCACCATTCACATAGTATTTGGTGACTGGAGCACTGAATCCATTACCAGGAGGGGGGTATTGTGAGATATGTAAGAAATGGGGACATCATCCAACTGAGTGTCCACTACTACAGAAGTATCATAGTACACCAAGGAAATTGTTTTTCAATTTTTTCAAGTCAGATGGACATGAAGAGAAGGATTGTCGCGCATTTGATTTGATGAGGGAGAACACTTAAGATATGTACAGGACTCAGGAGGAGAGTGTTATGACAGAAGGAGGTGGTCCATAGTATAATAATTAGAGGGGATTTAATCTAGGGAATAGAGGAAATTTTGGCAGAGGTCGAGGAAGAGGAGGAATAGGATCGATAATATGTTATAATTGTAATCAATCAGGGTACTTAGCCCGTAACTACTCAAATCTGTGTACAATGTGCACATACTATAGAGCACTAGACCATGTAACAAAATATTTTCCTCAAATAGTTTTGAAATGGAAGACAAGAGGGAATCAAAACCAGAATCCAAAGCATAATGTGAAGAAAATATTTGTGGAGAAACACAACAAAGGGATTAGAATAATATTTGTTATGCGTGGATGGGCTAGAACAAGAGATGATGTGACGAATAGAGGAAAGAAGGTTGATCAATGGATAAGGAATTCGATAGGACCTATGTCAACCATTGACCCTCAACAATAAAAGGAGACATATCAGAGGGAAATAAAAGAGGTGCTTAGACAATATTGGGAAGCACCGACATCATCTGCACCTCATGTATGAGATTACATTGTGCCATAGAAGCCCCCTGGGAAGGTAAGCACTCTAAGAGAATTCCTAAGAATTTGAGTAGAGATAATGAAAGATGAAACTACATTAAATGCACTATATGAAATTATTGGTCATTTCACACAACGAAGGGAAACTCCAATTGCACAGAGGGTGGTGAATCAGGTACTGCGCCAAAATAGGACCAATCAAGAATTCAGATTCAGTGTGCAAATTGGGGAATATGATGTGGATAATGTTATCTTGGACTTGGGGTATGATATGAATGTCTTACTTAAGAACACCTGGGAGATGATGGGAAAACCCAAGCTATTCTGGTCTCTTGTTCAGTTAAGGCTCATGAATTGGCACAAGATAGTAACGATTGGTCGATTGACATGAGTACCCATGAACATAGATGGGGTGTGCAGTGTGGTAGTATTTGAAGTTATTGAGATCGTGGATGATATTCAACCATATCCAATACTAATAGGTCTTGAATGGGACTTTGATAATTAGGTGATCATTAATCTAAAAATGAGGGAAATTATATTTGAAGTAAGAGATTTGAAATTTATTGCACCATTGGACCCAATGGAAGAAAAGAGATACATAGAGACAGCAAGAGGAAAAAACATTGACAATTTGTATAAAATGACTTCATAGATGGATGATTATGTTAACTCCATTGTAGATGATGTGTTGACTTGGAGAATTATTAGTTCGTGTGCATCAGATTTGAAGGAAGACTTAGAGAATTGACAACAAAGGATGCACGAAGTATCAAATAGACGATGTGCACGCATAACTCGAGCATTGCGCTAGATTGGAACAAAGTTATGTGATCCACCTAGGTATGATGGATTGGATGATATAATCTTGTTTGTAAAAAAATTGGAGTTGCACGTACCTGAAAAACAAAGGTTGTTGGCACTAGATGTTTTCCTAAAATTCACTCCTGCCGGATGGTGGGTTGCACATAGAGAAGGAATAGAAGATTGGTCACAGTGAAAAAGAATAATGCAAGTGAGGTTTGGTACTGAGGTAGAAACTATTGCACAGAAGTATACAAGCGAGAGTGATCCAGTAGGTCACGTTGAGTAGTGCAGAACCTTATGGAGTTCAGTACATGTTGGGCCCTTCATTTTTTTATTATAAGTTGTGCACAATAAGTTGCATCTTCATTTTGGAGAATGGAAGTTTCACAAGTTGTTGAGAAGTTGGACAACACAAGAAAGGAATAAACAAAAAATGGTTAAAGGGACAATGCAACATTAGCAGCAAGATCAAGAAAAGAAATAACTCTCGAGTTCTTAACCAACAATATCAGATTATATATAGGAGACCAATGTGATTGTAATAAGCTAATGCTAATGAATGAATGATAGGGTAATAGTGACATGTTAATGAAAGGGTTGTAATGTAGCATGTTTTTTCTGAGCTATTACTATCCATGTTGTAACTCTTGATAGTGTGAAGAGAGTCACTAATGTAATGGGACAATACTATAGTATAGTTGAATGTGGATATCTGGGTGAGAACCAGATAGAATATGTATGAAATTTTGGTGTTATCAATATAAGCAAAGGCCTAAATTTTGAATCTACATCTTGTGTATTCAGTCTTAATGCATGAATGGAATGTTTGTATTTATTACCTTTATGTATGATGTACCTAAATGCTTCTTTATGAATGGAAACACAACTCTGTTTCTTTATTTACCAGTTAGGAAATCCTCAAGATTGTTACTAGTTTAGTCTATTATGTGCAAGATTACAGTGAGCCTTGATACCTTAGAGGTCTATCTAAGTATTCTCCTTACCCTTCCCTCTCTTTCATGTCTCGGTTTCACTTCGGGTTAGACTTCTTCTCTCCCAGGAAGATGAAAATTCTAGTGCTCTAGACTACTTCAATACCTTTTGTTGGTAACCTAAGAAGGACCCCGGTCTGAACACTTTTGCGCCAACAAAATGGTTCCGTTGTCAGGACCTATTATTTAAAAGGGAACCTGTGAGGAGAATTATTGCACGGATCTATATATCTGAGATTCGAAAATGGTGGGAAATAAATTGTGACGCATTTATATGGAAGGAAGCGGAGTTGTGGGGAAAAAGAGATAAGAATACGAGAGATTGTGTCTTATACTCAGAAAGATCGAGCGACCAGTATGAGATATTCTGGGTTAAATTTTTGGAAGAACTATTCCATTGGATAGATAGGCTCGAGGAAGCTCCAGAATTCCAAGAATGCATCAAGAAGACCTATACTTGGCATACAGAGAATATTGTAGCTCTTCACCAGTTGTATCACCAGATCACGTGAGCAGTCGATTTCTAGGTCCGCACGACATTGGAGAGATACATTGATGAATTTGCAGTCAAGAATCACCAATCGTTTTCAGGCGCGAAAGAAATTTTCAAGAAAGGTGCGCATGACAGATTGTTGAGGGAAATTCCACTGTGGATTAAAGTATTCTTGATGGAGGAGGGGATGATAACTATTCCCTCAACTGAGATGGAAACATAAACACCTACGCTTGGGATAGGGTGATTTTGAAATAGGATCATGAATTGATAAGGGGGAATGGTTCTTTTACATATGGGGGAATAACAAGAAATGAACATAAGAAATGATTGATCCTTAAGGAGAGCCTCCATTGTTGAGAAGTGGTGGCGCAAAAACGTAAAGAAAGCAGCAAAGCAGTCTGAGGTTGTCACATACCCACTACCTAAATCGGATTTTTCTGGTCTTCTACCGGACCAGAACCCCTAATTATCCATGGAGGCCCAACGTAAGCTGGCTCTTTCTCTCTCCTTCTCTATTCCCATGTGATCATGGGTCATGTTCACAGTTCAATTTGAACGCAGTTCCTATTTGTATTTCGCACCTCGGTGCTACAGTAATGTCTAAACGTTCGACTCTGCAACCGCCGAACCCCGACAGGGGTAGCGACCGACCAATGAGGATGAATCCCTACAAGGTTTGCAAATGTCCAATAGGAACAAATATCAACAGGGGTAGAGAACCGCCAGTGAGAATAGGCCCCATCGCGTGATTAAGTGGAATACATGTGGCAAAAAGGGAAACTCGACATGGTAGTCGACATGACAGGAGGGGGGACCCACTTCACCTGCCACACTATTCCGGACCCCCCCCCCATTAAAGACAGAATTGCAAGGGGTGTATGGAATCCACTTGAGCACCGTTGATCATGATGAGTTAATCTCGATCGTTCGAGAGTTGCATGTCCAATTCCAGACCCCCCCCCCCATTAAAGGTAGAATGGCAAGGGGGCTCTGGAATGAATCCTCAGCCGTAGATTTGAGCGGGTGGACTCTGGCCATCCAGATCTGCTCGCTACTTACCTTTATGTGCATTTGCACCCCATCATAAAGCTGGCATCTCTACCTGACATTGGACGGTCATCCCAGACCCAGGATCCTCCGAGAGGATCCTGACCATTTGTCAGAGTCTGACCACATGCTAACATCTCGAGGTTTATAATTCTGGACTTTGAGGTTTGAGAGCACAGGGTAACATGTCCCTTCGGTATCCCGAATGCCAAAACGCCGAAGTGTTGAACGAACCTCAATCAGAGATTAGCCCCTTGGGTTAAGCATTGGTCGATATGACCTCTTCCCATATGACCACAACCTCTCTACAGTTGGGATTTATCAAGGTGAGAGCCCGACCTATTGTCAACAGGACTCCCGAATCCCCGATTCCCGATTTCCCGAAACGGGTAATATCTCGACATGTCACCTCCTTAAATCGGACGGCCCACAACTGCTCCGAGGTTTCCACCTTGGAGAGTCTCTATCTCTTGTCACCAGGACTCCCGATTCTGTGATCCCCGATTTCCCGTAATGGGATATCTTATGACACGTGGAACCCATCAATCGGACGGCTTAGATCTATTCCAGGATTTCCACAATGGAAAGTCCCAATCTCTTGTCAACCGGAATCCCGATTTCGTGATCCCCAATTTCCCGTAATGGTAGATCTTAAGACACATGGCCTCCGTCAATCGGATGGCTTAGATCTATTCCGAGGTTTTTCTTCCCTAATACACTGGAGACTTAACCCTCGGGTAACTCCTGACAGATCCAACGGCTGTCGGGTTCTTCAGCCAAGATCTGACGACTCATAATGGTTCCTACCCGTGCATTCTTCCACGACTCCCTAGGCGTGGAAAAGATCCATGGTCCAGATACTCTCATGAACCTTGGGGATCTATGGTCCTAAACTCTTTGCTACCCACGAAGACACAGGAAAACCAAGTGGTAAGGCATTTAACACCCTACTTTCTCCTACTAATCTAATGGTCGTGGGTGACCGCAGATTCCCCGACGAATACTTGTCCGTCGATTAATACCTATAACGTTAAGGTACTTAACTTTCCAGCTCCTTCCTCCGATCTGACGGTCATGAGTGACCACAAATATCTCGACGGGATCTCATCCGTCGATTCGTTACTTCATCCTTATGCTGTCATCTCGGTTTTCAAGAGGATTGTTCCTCCTTATGCAGGGTTACTAAGGCCTTACGCCTTCACAACCGCCTTCCCAGTTCTTGATGGGATTTTCAAGGAAGGTATTTCTATGGGGAGATTTACTCAGGGTACTACCTAAGGTATGTAAGGATGTCATCCTCCCGAGAACCAGACATGAATTCTGAATTTGATCAGTACGCACAAAAATAACAAATTCATGAAGACATAAATCATACGTAGTCTTTCCATATAAATATACAAGTACTAGTACTAATCAAAACACCATACAGTCATTCTTATAACAAAATCATTCACAGTTTCACAACTTATGAGCATAATTATCATAATAATCACATATATATATATCAAGATGCCAGAGGCAAAACACTTATCAGAGATAACACCAGGGTCAAGCAACTGCTGAGAGGGGTGCTTGTTTCCACCCAACCATAGGCTTAGCGACTC
>SNQJ01S0090750.1:21256-32901 GCA_010110895.2 Picea sitchensis
TTTAATTGATTACAAGTGTGATATTGTAGCATTTTACATTGATGTGGCTAATGTAGTTATATATTGTCATTTGATAGTTAGATGGTAATTTTGGGGATTACTTAGAATTACCCTTTTAGATGGTGATTAATGGTTAAATGAGTCTAGGAGTATTGACCAAAGTATAGATTAATCTTGCTAAATTAAATCATAATGCAGCATTGCCGAACTGATTCGTAATTGAGGTTATTTTGATTGAAATTAATGCCAGATTGTATTGTAGAATTGTCAATTGATTCGAAAGTGATGTTACTTAGATTGAAAGTAATGGCTATGGTGGAAAGTAGAATGGTCGATTGGATTGTATTAATTGTTAAATAGTTGATAAGTTAAAGACTAAATTGTAATTTAGACTTGCTAAATTTTGATGGATACTCAATGTCAAAAACAATTTGTAACTGTTGACTAGTTTAGACTTGATGAATGGGTCGGGTGATTGACGAAGCCATGAATTCCCTAGTAGTCATCCTCTTGTGTCTCGTCAACCTTTTGTGTGGGGTGTGTATATTGTCTCCCTGTCAATATTCATCTCCTAGTGCATCGAAGTTTTCTAGAGTCCTTGGTCCAGATAGGATGTGTTGCGCCAAGGTTATTGATGCGTCTATCACCTGGGGATGGAATGATTCTTGATGAGGGGATCATGGCACGTCCTATTTGGATAGCGGCGAATGATAACTTGGCTGGATTCGGTGCCTTCTGTGTGAGTGTTGTCAAGCGTTGTAAGTTTTTTTTTGCGCACGGGTTGAACGCCTTCAAGCATTTGGTTCGGGCACCTTGAGGTTCTAGTACTTGTTCATCAAGGTCATTTTTTCAGGAGGGGGATGTTGTCCCTTGGCTTGTAGGCGTGGTCCTGTTGTGTCGGGCGGGTAGTCGTTTTTCCTTGTTTTAACGCATATTTCACCCCATTTCTCCTATGCTAGTGTGTTGAGTCATAGTTGTTTGTTTCCTGGACTGCATTCTTACATTCATCGTCAGTGGTGAGGTAAAATATTGCCGTAATCGCCTTTTTGCCCTAAAAACAAAAAAAACAAAAAAAATGCACTTCTTCTTCGCTTGTAGTCGTAACGAAGGGGCTGCTACAGATCTAGCATGCCACAACAACAATGTGGGGGACGACTCTTCTCCCGACCAATCTCCTCAGTCATCGAGATTGAGAGCCCCCAAGACCTCAATAAACTATCTATTTCAATGTCAATCCTTGCTTCCTAAATTTCTTCCAATCCCAAAACTAGAGATTTCTTCCACCCGTTTCCTCTTCTATTAAACATAATTCCTTGGTCCATCCATACAAAATAAACCTCATAGATAGATTCCACATGTCATCATACAAACTTTCTCTTTTTATTATCTTAACTTAACTTAATTGAGTCCTCCATAACCTATCTTCGCTTAGTAATTAATTTTATTTATTTATATTTATTTACTTTCTATTCTTGTATTATTTGAATATTTATCTATTTATCATTATTATTACTATCATTATATTACTATTATTACTATTTTTATATTACTATTATTATTATTATTATTAATATGGGACATTACATATTGGCTAGAATTGCAAGATCGCCAAGTGGCACTTGGATATAAAATGTTTAATAGATCAGGGAACGTCAATGCACAGATGAGCATTGTGAGAGGATACAAGGTGATGGGGATCTAGAAGAACACAATGATAACTATCTACAATACATAAAAATAAAAATAAATATGGAATGCATATGCATTTGAAAGCATACTATAAGTGATGCATATTGCATATAGGAAATATGGAATGTGTGTGCACTAGTAGGCATGTTGAGAAAATTCTTGGTGCATGTAGAAATGCATTAGTACATGTGAGAATTCTTGGACATGCATATGGCATGCTTGTAGACTCCAAGTAGTTTGTTGTTATATATGAAATAATGATATTATGATATTTGAATGTGAATAATGATGGATTATGTATCCAGGAAAAGTTTATAGCATGGTTAAAAGTGTTGATGATACTATCGTTGCATATGACAACCATCCATATGAATAAAAAATGAGGATGACAAAATGTTGATCAAGAGGTTGGTGAAGAGAGCCTATAATATTCTACGAAATACCACTTGATTAGGTAGCTTCAAGTAATTTGATAACATCTATGCAGGTATGGAATTGGTTGATTATGATGTTGAAGGTAATTGTTGTAAGTTTTCCCGTGAAATCCCGCAATTGTATGATTGTTGATTATGATTATGAATTGATAAATCCCGCAAATAAGATAAGTGTTATATGATAATGTCTATATCATATGTTTTCTTCAGGTATATTATAGGAACAACTATTTAAGGACAAAGACATGAATTGAGTTTGCAAAAAGAAGAGCACCAAAAGGAAGAAGGGCTCAAGAATAAAGGCATGGAATAAGAAAAGTCCAGTGGATTTATTCCATCTTAGAAGAAGTAAAGTGGATCTAAAATATGCAATGCAAGAGGAACATCTACAACTATTTGAAATTTTGGAGATTCCATTATCACAACTAGAGTTCCTCAAGCCACAACTTTGGGACTTGTTGTTCGACCTTAAGCTAGATCCCTGGAGGGAAGTGGTACAACTTGAGGAACTATGATATAGAGAAGGGGGTAAACTTCCTTGGGTTTTGAAGGTTGAGGGTAATGAGATCCTGTTGGTTGGAATTGATGTGGGAATAAAAAAATGATGAAAGCTGTTGTAGATGGATTTCATGGAGCTGCAACTCTAATACTTCCTAGTTGTTCTATACTAGAGCCTAGAAGGAAGTGGTACATCCTGAGGGATTGCAGTGCAGAAAAGGGGGTGCACTTCATTGGTTTGTGTAGATTGAATGGAATGAGAGATTGTTCATTGGAATTGTTACAATAATTCTAAACTATGAAATCATTATGTATGGTTTTTGGGTTGGAGTTCCTATGTATATATGTTTTGGGTTACAGTGACTATGTGATATTGAGCTGGAGAGACTACATGATGAATTGAAGGTTGAAGATCCTAGCATTGCAATATGTATGTGCAATTTTATGGAAATGTGCATTGAGGATAGTGAAAAAATAAGGGGGAGGCGATGTAACATCCCTATTTTTAATCCCTGTGAATTTTAATATCATTGTTCAAATGTGATTTAGGCTAGTGGCCCGATATGTTTTCAGCTACAGATCCCATATCAATCAATATTGGAAAGGGTCGAGCTATGTAAATTGCATAATCAAATTATTAATAATAATACATCATTGGATGAAATATGAGAGGGATGATAAATTTTGGGGAATATGATTCCACAAGAGAGGGATCTAAAGGGGGGATCCAAGGGAAAACCCACGTTATTTTCCTAATTTAAGGTGTCATTACCATGTAATCCTTCTTTGACTTATTAGATACTCTATAATTAAATTCGTGTAAGAGGTTGGGTGAGTGAGTCAAATCAACTAGTTATGGAAGCATGGGTTTATTACAATAAACCATGGGGGAAGAGTGTGAGAGTTAAGAAAACATTTTAGGGAAGAGTGAGAGCCAAACAAGCATGGGAGAAGAAGGAAAATTGGGTAGGAGATAGGAAAATTTCAAGAATGCTGATTTTTAGATAGAAAGGGAGAGATAGCTGCTAAAAACAAAATTATTGACCTTGGTATGTATGAGAACAACCATTATAGGGCTAAGCTTTATGCTAGAAATGAAGGTTGTGTGCCTACAAATGTATTTACTCTTGAGGAAATTTCTCAAGAGCCTTCAAAATGTTGTTGTGGGAAGAATCCTTGGAGTCCCTAGCTGATATATTTCCTATAAAACTATGCATTGGAGCCTTGGAGAGAAGTGGGATAGTTGAGGGACTGTGAGGTTGAGAAGGGGATCCCATTCCTTGATTTCTGCAGGTTCAGGGGAAACAGATCCAGTGGATTGGAAATTTTGTTAGGGTTAAAAAATATAGGTATTGGGTTGTTGTGTGTAGAAAATGGAAAGCCAAAAGAGCATATATCTTCCTTGGGGACTCATATCCCTATCTCGGGGGTGGCCTATTGTTGAGAGAAATGGAATAGCAGAGCCTACATTTGGGACAAAATTCCTTGGTACACTTCCATTTGGTGATTTACCAAGCTTCTAGATAAGTGTTATTTATATTTATTATGTTTAATTCCACTACTTGTATGTTTTATTTAAATGTTGAATGTTTTGTATGGATTAATTATCGGCATTTATAGCTTTTAATATGTTGTTAGTTGCATGATCTTGTATGTCATGATGTGAATTTCCACATATTAAATTGGTATCAGAGTTATGCTAAGTGTTTTTTGTAGTAATGTGGCCCAAAAAGAGATATGGGTATGTTATAATTAATTTCTTGATGGATTTCTTCCATCCAAGTAAAATGGATTATCATATTAACAATATTGTTTCACTTAGTGTACGTAAACATATTACTTTTATATTTTCCACTGGGTTTAAGTGCCCTTTGATCATTGGTTCTTCCTTTAGTGTAGGAATGGTTATCCAGGGTCAACATATTTTCTTTTTTAAATTCAGATTTAAATATGTAGTACGGTGAGTGCAATCTAATGATGGTCTCTCATGACATGTTAGTGGCAATCCAAACTTGGGAAAAAAACAATATGTTAACTTGGAGGGATTATTCAAGGTACTTTTAAAATGAATTTGAATATAGTGTAATAAGATGAAACATAGGAAATTGAATTAGCTTTTTGAATATACAACTTTTGATTATAGACATTGTGAATAACTAGGTCAAATTTGTTTTTTTTCTAACGGTGGTATCTTATTTTTCCAACAAAATATAAGGTGTATGTTTTTCATTCATGCAGGTGTTGAGTGTATTAACGATGGAATTGTGTTCCAAATACTTGTATACTTGTAGAGAACCCATTTTTCTTATGCAGTGTATTTTTTGGAAATTTTTAATATTAATTTAATATTTTTTTTTAATTATGAAAGTCAACATATTCCTAAAATTACAACGTCTTTTGTTCGTGTAGGCTAAAAGGGTCTTAACATGATCAAAACAATTACCTTTTTTTAGATCATAGATATCGGTCTCCTATAGTGCCACATATAACCCATTTGAGAAATGGTTAAGCCGAGAAAAGTTATACCAAAAATAAGAGAGGTATGTATTATTGGATTTTGATAAATGAGAAGAACGTAAATTGGGCAGGAGATAGGAAAATTTCAAGAATGGTGATTTTTAGATAGAAAGGGAGAGCTAGGTGCTAAAAACAAAAGTAATGACCTTTGTATGTATGAGAAAAACCATGATAGGGCTAAGTTTTATGATAGAAATGAAGGTTGTGGGCCTACAAATGTATTTACTCTTGAGGAAATTTCTCAAGAGCCTTCAAAATGTTGTTGTGGGAAGAATTCTTGGAGTCCCTAGATGATATATTTCCTAGCCAGCGATGCATTGGAGCCTTGGAGAGAAGTGGGATAGTTGAGGGACTGTGAGGTTGAGAAGGGGATCCCATTCCTTGAGTTCTGTAGGTTGATGGGAAAGAGATCCAGTGGATTGGAATTTTTGTTAGGGTTATAAAATATAGGTATTGGGTTGTTGTGTGTGGAAAATGGAAAGCCAAGGGAGCATATATCTTCCTTGTGGACTCATAGCCCTAGCTCGGGGTGGGCCTATTATTGAGAGAAATGGAATAGCAGATCCTACAGTTGGGACAAAATTCCCTTGTACACTTCCATTTGGTGATTTACCAAGCTTCTAGGTAAGTGTTTTTTATATTTATTATGTTTAATTCCATTGCTTGCATGTTTTATTTAAATGTTGAATGTTGTGTATGGATTAATTATCTACATACATAGCTTTTAATATGTTGTTAGTTGCATGATCTTGTATGTCATGATGTGAATTTCCACATATTAAATTGGTATCAGAGTTATGCTAAGTGTTTTTTGTAGTAATGTGGCCCAACGAGAGAGATGGGTATGTTATAATTAATTTCTTGATGGATTTCTTTCATCCAAGTAAAATGGATAATCATATTAACAATATTGTTTCACTTAGTGTACATAAGCATATTACTTTCATATTTTCCACTGGGTTTAAGTGCCCTTTCATCATTGGTTATTCCTTTAGTGTAGGAATGGTTATCTAGGGTCAAAATATCTTTTAAAATTTGTTCAGATTTAAATATGTAGTAGGGTGAGTGCAAGCTAATCATGGTCTCTCATGACGTGTTAGTTGCAATTCAAACCTAGAAAAAAATCAATATGTTAACTTGGAGGGATTATTCAAGAAACGTTTACAATTAATTTGAATATGGTGTAAGAAGAAGAAATGTAGAAAATTGAATTATCTTTTTGAATATACAACTTTTGATTATAGACATTGTGAATAACTAGGTCAACTTTGATTTTTTCTAACAGTGGTATCTTATTTTTCCAACAAAATATAAGGTATATGTTTTCCGTTCGTGCAGGTGTTGAGTATCTTAACGATGGAGTTTCGTTCCAAAAACTTGTATACTTTTAGAGAACCCGTTTTTCTTATGCAGTGTAGCTTTTGGAAATTGTTGATATTAATTTTATATATATATTTTAATTATGAAAGTCAACATATTCCTGAAATTACAATGTCTTTTGTTCGTGCAGGCTAAAAGGGTCTTAACATGATCAAAACAATAATTTTTTTTAGATCGATGATATCGATCTCCTATAGTGCCAAATATAACTCATTTGAGAAATGGTTAAGCCGAGAAACGATATAGAAAAAATAAGAGAGGTATGTATTATTGGATTTTGATATATGAGAAGAAGGAAAATTGGGTAGGAGATACGAAAATTTCAAGAATGTTGATTTTTATATAGAAATGGAGAGATAGGTGCTAAAAACAAAAGTATTGACCTTGGTATGTATGAGAAAAACCATTATAGGGCTAAAGTTTATGCTAGAAATGAAGGTTGTGTGCCTACATATGTATTTATTCTTGAGGAAATTTCTCAAGAGCCTTCAAAATGTTGTTGTGGGAAGAATCCTTGGAGTCCGATGATGATATATTTCCTAGGCAACCATGCATTGGAGCCTTGGAGAAAAGTGGGATAGTTGAGGGACTGTGAGGTTGAGAAGGGGATCCCATTCCTTGAGTTATGCAGGTTGAAGGGAAAGAGATCCAATGGATTGGAATTTTTGTTACAGTTATAAAATATAGGTATTGCGTTGTTGTGTGTGGAAAATGGAAATCCAGAGAGCATATATCCTCCTTGTGGACTCATAGACCTAGATCGGGGGTGGCCTATTGTTGAGAGAAATGGAATAGCAGATCCTAGAGTTGGGACAAAATTCCCTTGTACACTTCCATTTGGTGATTTACCAAGCTTCTAGATAAGTGTTTTTTATATTTATTATGTTTAATTCCATTGCTTGTATGTTTTATTTAAATGTTGAATGTTGTGTATGGATTAATTATCTGCATTCATAGCTTTTAATATGTTGTTAGTTGCATGATCTTGTATGTCATGATGTGAATTTCCACATATTAAATTGGTATCATAGTTATGCTAAGTGTTTTTTGTAGTAATGTGGCCCAACAAGAGAGATGGGTATGATATAATTACTTCTTGATGGATTTTTTTCACCCAAGTAAAAAGGATTATCATATTAACAATATTGTTTCACTTAGTGTACGTACACATATTACTTTTATATTATCCACTAGGTTTAAGTGCCCTTTGATCATTGATTCTTCCTTTAGTGTAGGAATGGTTATCTAGGATCAACATATTTTTTAAAATTTGTTCAGATTTAAATATGTAGTAGGGTGAGTGTGAGCTAATGATGGTCTCTCATGACGTGTTAGTGGCAATGCAAACCTGGAAAAAAAACAATATGTTAACTTGGAGGGATTATTCAAGGTACTTTTACAATGAATTTGAATATGGTGTAAGAAGATGAAACACATGAAATTGAACTAACTTTTTGAATATACAACGTTTTATTATAGACATTGTGAATAACTAGATCAAATTTGTTTTTTTTCTAACAGTGGTATCTTATTTTTCCAACAAAATATAAGGTATATGTTTTTCGTTCGTGCAAGTGTTGAGTTTCTTAACGATGGAATTTCGTTCTAAAAACTTGTATACTTGTAGAGAACCCGTTTTGCTTGTGTAGTGTGTCTTTTTGGAAATTTTTAATATTAATTTCATATTTGTTTTTAATTATGAAAGTCAACATATTCCTGAAATTCAATGTCTTTTGTTCGTGCGGGCTAAAAGGGTCTTAACATGATCAAAACAATTATTATTTTTTAGATCGTAGATATCAGTCTCCTATAGTGCCACATATAACTCATTTGAGAAATGGTTAAGCCGAGAAAAGTTATATAAAAAATAAGAGAGGTATGTATTATTGGATTTTGATATATGAGAAGAAGGAAAATTGGGTAGGAGATAGAAAATTTTCAAGAATGTTGATTTTTAGATAGAAAGGGAGAGCTAAGTGCTAAAAAAAAGAGTACTAACCTTGGTATGTATGAGAACAACCACGATAGGGCTAAGTTTTATGCTAGAAATGAAGGTTGTGTGCCTACATATGTATTTACTCTTGAGGAAATTTCTCAAGAACCTTCAAAAGGTTGTTGTGGGAACAATCCTTGGAGTCCCTTGCTGATATATTTCCTATCGAACCATGCATTGGAGCCTTGGAGAGAAGTGGGATAGTTGAGGGATTGTGAGGTTGAGAAAGGGATCCCATTCCTTGAGTTCTGCAGGTTGAGGGAAAAGAGATCCAGTGTATTGGAATTTTTGTTAGGGTTATAAAATATAGGTATTGGGTTGTTTTGTGTGGAAAATGGAAAGCCAAGAGAGCATATATCCTCCTTATGGAATCATAGCCCTAGATCGGGGGTGGCCTATTTTTGAGAGAAATGGAATAACAAAGCCTATATTTGAGACAAAATTCCCTTGTACACTTCCATTTGGTGATTTACCAAGCTTCTAGATAAGTGTTTTTAATATTTATTATGTTTAATTCCACAACTTGTATGTTTTATTTAAATGTTGAATGTTGTGTATGGATTAATTATCAACATTCATAGTTTTTAATATGTTGTTAGTTGCATGATCATGTATGTCATGATGTGAATTTCCACATATTAAATTGGTATCAGAGTTATGCTAAGTGTTTTTTGTAGTAATGTGGCCCAACAAGAGAGATGGGTATGTTATAATTAATTTCTTGATGGATTTCTTTCATCCAAGTAAAATGGATTATCATATTAACAATATTGTTTCACTTAGTGAACGTAAACATATTACTTTTATATTTTCCACTGGGTTTAAGTGCCCTTTGATCATTGGTTCTTCCTTTAGTGTAGGAATGGTTATCTAGGGTCAACATAGTTTTTTAAAAAAATTCAGATTTAAATATGTAGTAGGGTGAGTGGAAGCTAATGATGGTCTCTCATGACGCGTTATTGGCAATGAAAACCTGGAAAAAAAAACAATATGTTAACTTGGAGGGATTATTCAAGGTACTTTTACAATGAATTTGAATATGGTGTAAGAAGATGAAACGTAGGAAATTGAATTAGATTAATGAATATACAACTTTTGATTATAGACATTGTGAATAACTAGGCCAAATTTGATTTTTTCTAACAGTGGTATCTTATTTTTCCAACAAAATATAAGGTATATGTTTTTTGCTCGTGCAGGTGTTGAGTGTATTAACGATGGAATTTCATTCCAAAAACTTATATACTTGTAGAGAACACATTTTTCTTGTGCAGTGTGTTTTTTGGAAATTTTTAATATTAATTTTTTTTTTTTTTTAATTATGAAAGTCAACATATTCCTGAAATTACAACGTCTTTTGTTCGTGCAGGCTAAAAGGGTCTTAACATGATCAAAACAATTATTTTTTTTAGATCGTAGATATCGGTATCCTATAGTGCCACATATAACTCATTTGAGAAATGGTTAAGCTGAGAAAAGTTGTAGAAAAAATTAAGAGAGGTATATATTATTGGATTTTGATATATGAGAAGAAGGAAAATTGGGTAGGAGATAGGAAAATTTCAAGAATGCTGATTTTTAGATAGAAAGGGATAGCTAGGTGATAAAAACAAAAGTATTGACCTTGGTATGTATGAGAACAACCATGATAGGGATACTTTTTATGCTAGAAATGAAGGTTGTGTGCCTACAGATGTATTTACTCTTGATGAAATTTCTCAAGAACCTTCAAAATGTTGTTGTGGGAAGAATACTTGGAGTCCCTAGTTGATATGTTTCCTAGCCAACCATGCATTGGAGGCTTGGAGAGAAGTGGGATAGTTGAGGGACTGTGAGGTTGAGAAGGGGATCCCATTCCTTGAGTTCTGCAGGTTGAGGGGAAAGAGATCTAGTGGATTGGAATTATTTTTAGGGTTATAAAATATAGGTATTGGGTTGTTGTGTGTGGAAAATGGAAAGCCAAGAGAGCATATATCCTCCTTGTGGACTCATAGCCCTAGCTCGGGGGTGGCCTATTTTTGAGAGAAATGGAATAGCAGAGTCTAGAGTTGGGACAAAATTCCCTTGTACACTTCCATTTGGTGATTTACCAAGCTTCTAGATAAGTGTTTTTATATTTATTATGTTTAATTCCACTGCTTGTATGTTTTATTTAAATGTTGAATGTTGTGCATGGATTAATTATCTACATTCATATCTTTTAATATGTTGTTAGTTGCATGATCTTGTATGTCATGATGTGAATTTCCACATATTAAATTGGTATCAAAGTTATGCTAAGTGTTTTTTTGTAGTAATGTGGCCCAACAAGAGAGATGGGTATGTTTCAATTAATTTCTTGATGGATTGCATTCATCCAAGTAAAAGGGACTATCATATTAACAATATTGTTTCACTTAGTGTACGTAAACATATTACTTTTATATTTTCCACTGGGTTTAAGTGCCCTTTGATCATTGGTTCTTCCTTTAGTGTAGGAATGGTTATCTAGGGTCAACATATTTTTTAAAATTTGGTCAGATTTAAACATGTAGTAGGGTGAGTGCAAGCTAATGATGGTCTCTCATGACGCGTTATTGGCAATGCAAACCTGGAAAAAAAACAATATGTTAACTTGGAGGGATTATTCAAGGTACTTTTACAATGAATTTGAATATGGTGTAACACGATGAAACGTAGGAAATTGAGTTAGCTTTCTGAATATATAACTTTTGATTATAGATGTTGTGAATAAATAGGTCAAATTTGATTTTTTCTAATAGTGGTATCTTATTATTCCAACAAAATATAAGGTATATGTTTTTCGTTCGTGCAAGTGTTGAGTGTCATAATGATCCGAAAACTTTTATACTTGTAGAGAACCCATTTTTCTTGTTCATTGTATTTTTTTGGAAATTTTTTATATTAATTTTATATTTTTTTTAATTATGAAAGTCAACATATTCCTGAAATTACAATGTCTTTTGTTCGCGTAGGCTAAAAGGGTCTTAACATGATTAAAACAAATATTTTTTTTATATCGTAGATATCGGTCTCCTATAGTGCCACATATAACTCATTTGAGAAATGGTTAAGCTGAGAAAAGTTATAGAAAAAATAAGAGAGGTATGTATTATTGGATTTTGATATATGTG
>SNQJ01S0090751.1:68462-95282 GCA_010110895.2 Picea sitchensis
GCGGAGAAGAAGAAAGATGGGCCCTCCAGGGCCATGCTCAGGTCGATCCTTCTCTCGTCACTTCATGTCTAGGACCTGTGGGCCTCGAGACATGATCTCCTAGTTATCCCTAGATATCGGGGATAACAGGCCCACACCTCCTTCATTCGGTCTAACAACTGGAAGGGAGCATAGCGATAAGGATACTAATCTCATTGAAGAACTGTCGCTAGGGTTTCTAGCAAAAGCAGTTACTAAAGCACTGCCGCTAGGGTTACTAGCAGGTGCAGTTGCAGAACCCTGAATCCTCTCGTTGAGGAACCTTAAGTGAAGGGATTGACCTAATTTTCGGATAGACTAGTGCACCCTAGCCTAGCAAATCTCGAACAGTCATTTTCATAATGAAAATGGTTCGATGGATTGTTGATGTACCATAGACATTGATTCCCCTTGTGCTTAACATGGGGAATGGCCTAGGACAGTCTCTCTTCTTGATGGTCACTCTTAGTAGTGGTCAAGAACACTGGTTCGCCTCGCCGAACAATCTTTCTTTAGAAGCTCGCAGTTGTGAGCAGTTTCGAAGAATGGTCAGCTTTGGAGGTTGGTGCAGGACAGTCATTTCCTTAGGAAATGGTCCGAACAGTCATTCCCTAGGGCAAATTCATTCTCTCTAGGTTGCACTTTGTTTAGTGTCGGAGGAATGGCCCAGATAGGTGAATGGTCCAGGTTCAACAATCAGGGACAACCATTCCCTAGGGCAGACTCATTCTCTCCAGGTTGCAATTTGGTTAGTGCCGGAGGAATGGCCCAGATAGGTGAATGGTTCAAGCTCATAAATCGGGACAGTTACTCTTCCTTGCTTGAGAAGAATAGTCCAAATAGCTCATCGTTGATGTTTTACCTTCTGATGGCAGATGCTCTTCCAGATCTCACAGATGTGAGTTGAAGAATGGCCCAAATGATTCAGTTTATATCATAATAATATTTTTCTGTGCAGGTTGATGATATGATTGTTATGGAGGTTGTATGTCTCCGGACAATAGATGTATACTACTGTGGTGGATGTGTTCCACTGATTGTGACTACATGTCACTGATCAAGGATTTGGATGCTATTTGGTGTGGCAGTGTACCACTGGATTGCAGTTGTGTACTACTATGGATAGACACAGTTGTGTTCTATTAAGTGGCATTGTTCTGATTTCCTTGAAGACTCAGTAGTGTTGGAAATGATTATTAGCTAGATAGATGATCAATGGACTGAGATTTCCTAGACGAAAAAATGGTCCAGGAAAATTATTCTTCTAGGACATATGTCTGGATTAGAAGAATGGCTCTTGTGTTACTCTGTGGAATGAGTGACTCATCCAGCATCATGTCTATTTCAAGAGATGATGCAACTGATGACACTGATAGTGATGATAGTGCTCATGATCTAATTATGAGATGGAATGAGTGACTCATCCAGCATCATGTCTATTTCGAGAGATGATGCAGCTGATGACACTGATAGTGATGATAGTGCTCATGATCTAATTATGAGATAGTTTATACGACTATTTTGATGCTACTAGGTGAATGGTATGTTTGTGCTCAAGACCATTACCTTCAATACCTCCCTAGCTAGGAGGGAATGTTGATATTATGGTAGCTACGTGAGGTATTTACCTCCATGTGAAACCTGACGAGGATAGAATATTCCAGGAAGCAATAAGAAACCCTAATTAGTTGGCTAATAACCCTAGAAGACAAGTCGGCTCAAGAGGATAATTTGTATTAGGTTATTAGCCTCCAAGAGAAGAAGTCGGCTAAAGGAAATATTATATACTAAGTAAATAGGCACCCAGAATGAGAAGTCCGCCCAGGCAATTTGCCAGTTTTAGTATAAATACAGGAGGCCAGTCTTCATTCTGGCAGGCATTCTCAAAACTACAGAAGCAACACTTGTGCGCACTGCAGTTGGCCGGTTTGTGCACAAGTTTGGAGGAGAGCTGACGTTGCAGCAGCTGTACCTAGAAGATTTCGGTTTTGGCCTAGACTCTCTTGGTTATGGTTTGGACTCTCTGATCAGCTCTTATTACTCATGTTTGGTGCGTTATCCTTAGAGAGAGGTGTGTTATCTTGTTTAGGCTATCTAGCCTAGGGTTTGCTTCCAAAATGATTCTCTATCAAGGTTAAGGTGCTCGGGGGTGGCTTCAGCCTATGGTTGGGTGACAATAGTGATATTGACTATGGTTAAACAACCACATCCATTATATTCTAACATCCACCCCCCCACCCCTCGTACTATAGTAGAGAAGGTAGTGCATGCCAAGCTCATAGAGAAGCACACTAGCATGCTCATGAGTTGAACCTAAAGGTGAGGGAACTCTCATCACCCCCTACTACCTCCGAATCCATACAAGCAAGGACCTCCTTTCTTTGAGACACCCTAGACCTTCAAGATATTGGCCTAAAGAGGCATGTATCAAAGAGAGGCTTCGTTCAAATCAAGCTCCACTTGAGGTCTTTAAGAGAAATACTTCAATCACTTTGGGCTAAGCGAAAGCGCTTCTCCCCTCCCCACAAGATTTACTTGGACAAGGAGCATGATCCTAGGTTATGGAGCTCAAGTGCTCCAAGGAATCGGTTGTAGCAGCATGACAAGCAGACAAATAAGCCATCATTCAAGACCTTAGAGCGGTTATTTGGTAATCCCCACACAATGGAACTTTCTTGGTCCAAAATGACCACCACGTTGGGGATAGAGCGACATCTTGACTATTTCAATTGGGTGTTGGAATTGTAGTGGAGATTTTTGGTTTCCCCTGTCTCGCTTTACGATGCAATCAAACTATCAATTTTCTCTTGTTGACCTAGACCCACATGAATCTCAACGGGGCTCTTCACCAGACTATCCACGTTATCATTGCTTATCAATATGTCGACAAGAGAGAAGAAGTTCCAACAATGATCAAGGTTCGAGAGGCATTGCTTGTTTGACTTTGGATTCTCTTCAGAGTTGGGTTATCGCGGTTGCTTCATACAACTTTGCTAAATTCATGTGGGTCCAAAACAATGACATGTCCCCACTTCTCTAACATATCTTCATCATAGTTTGTTACTTCCATCTACTTCCTCACGATTTACCCTCTACAAGGACCCATACTAGGATTTGTTTATCAATATCATCTCACTATTCAACTTAGGGACATATCCTCCTCCTGAAGGATTTCAATGCATGTACTACAACCCACTGACCTCAATAGATCTTCATAAGGCTTCGGATGATGCATTGCAACTTCTCACAACGTATGGAAAGAAAATTCTACTCGTTGGCAAGTCCCATGGGCTACTTCTCTTGAATGGCCCTTATGATGGGTGCAGTGTCTACTCAAAACGTTGGACGTTTCGTAAATTTTGACACAGTTTTTATCTAGAAAATATTCTAACACTATGGCTAACTGTGAAAACCTAAATGCTCTAAGTTCACATGTTTTCCTCACAGTTCGGGGGGAGGCAATGTGGTTTACTATGTCCTGACCAGCCACAATATGCTTCTACATATCCACCAATTTTCTATTATCTCGATCCCTCTTGCTGACCATGCCCTTCTCTCCTTTTCCCTCCCCACCCCCAAGGGGACCTCTTGAACCACTATTTATTCAACAATGGTGACCCAATCACCACCTACTCTTCCCAACTTCACTAGCTACTCTCTTCCCTTTCCCAAATCCCATCCCTTACGTCGACCTCCTCTGAATATGCTCATCTCTCCACACCCCCTCTTCAGGGGACCTCTTGAACCACTATTTATTCAACAATGATTACCCAATCGCCTACTCTTCTGACCTTTGCTAGCTACTCCCTTCCCTTTCCCAAATCCCATCCCTTACATCAACCTCCTCCAAATATGCTCATCCCTCCTCAATGATTTGAGAAGAAACCGTTAGTTCTTATCATAAGTTCACCCTCTCATTTCTCTAAGCCCAGATCCAACCCCATGAACCGATCGTACAATGAGTGCAAAGCACATCACAAACAACTTTGTCGCACCTTCTTCCATGATCTCACCTCCTACCAGCATGATCGAAAATCCTATGATTACTTCCTTCACCATAAGAAACACCTATTAGTATCACAACAGAGACTAGAACTTTGTGTTGAGATTTTATGTAATTACGGAAGTTATTCTTAAGTGTAAGAGATAAATGGTTGCGGAGTTTGAGATGAAAGATCTCGGGATGATGAATTACTTTTTGGGTCCCGAGGTATCGCAGAGATAGGATGAGATCTTTCTGAGTCAAGGGACGTATACAGTAGAAATCATGAAGAGGTTTTGGATGTTGGATTGCAAGGCAATGGCTACACCTATGGTATCAAATCTAAAGTTGGTGTAGGATACGACTCCATAGATTGTGGATGTTACTTTATAAAAGGAGATGGTGGGTTCGTTGTTGAACTTGATGAACACAAGACCGGATATATGTTTTGTTGTGACCAAATGAACTTATGTGGATTGCTCCATATATTGACTCAGGATGTTCACAACAAAACATATATCCGGTCTTGTGTTCGTCAAGTTCAGCAACGAACCCACAATCTCCCTATATAAAGTAACATCCACAGTCTTTGAAGTCGTATCCTGTAGCAACTTCAAATTTGATACCATAGGTGTAGTCATTTCCTTGCAATCCAACATCCGGAACCTCTTCATGATTTCTATTATATACTTCCCTTGATTCAGAAAGAGATGTCATCCTGTCTCTGCCATACCTCAAGACCCAAAAATTAATGCATCATCCTGAGATCTTTCAACTCAAACTCAGCAGCCCTTTTTTTTCTTACACTTAAGAATAACTTCCAAAATTACATAAAATCTCAACACTCCCTCTTAATGAGGAAGGTATTATATCCGGCACAGACTCTAACATTCTCACCATCCACACGAGCTCATGATCATTGGCTATCGGACCCATGAATCTATACATCACAGGAAATCCATAATGACTTCACAGCATGCATCCAGGGCCGGTGGGTAGCTCTCTAATAGCTACAACATGTCATCATGAGACTATCCAGTTTCCTGCAGAAAACATCTAAAGCCATCACTCCCTCTGAGGCTATATAGTCTTTAGATCATCTTCTCCCTCTACATGTGTTGACCTCCTCTTCTTCTTCATTACATGGATGTGCAAAAATCTATGTCTCGATAGTCTTGCTTCATGTTGCTTCCCGACTGTCATTATGGCTCCTCCTCAGAGCTATTACCTGTGATCTTTCGGAACAAGAAACGTGAACAACAAAAAGTATCTCCTCGAGGAGATCAATTTATCTTGTGCACAACTATATACAGTGACCCTCGAAATGATACGTCGTCTACTATGACCAACACACATCCATCATATACTCGATGTCATACGGCTAACCATGTTGATTTTCTAGTATTAAATTAGACAAGCTCAATTTCCCACAAGTGGCAATTACTTCCAACGATATTACTTTAGTAAACTCTAAAACATCACTAAGTAATTACACTCAGAAAATTTCAACTACTTAGAAGCTTCGGCCTTTTCCTTAAATCACTTCCCACGTGTGAGAGAGAAAAAATATGTGTCTGTTATTGTATCTTTTATAGTAGTATTAAATTGATCCAAAGATACATGTCTCTTTGAAAATTAAATTTTATTTTCTTCTTATAAATAGTTGGAGAATACCTCCCGTAACTACCCAAAGATTAATTTAGTTATAATCCATCCACATACTATTTGACTTTGTTAAATTGTTCCTCCATAATTCATGCGATTCTTTGCATAAATATAGGTAGAAG
The DNA here is from genome assembly GCA_010110895.2 of Picea sitchensis. Taxonomy (NCBI): domain Eukaryota; kingdom Viridiplantae; phylum Streptophyta; class Pinopsida; order Pinales; family Pinaceae; genus Picea; species Picea sitchensis. The sequence continues at coordinate 74,250 of SNQJ01S0090751.1, forward strand.
TAAATATGCAATACATTCCTCATATTTAGGTAATTAGACATTTTTACTAGAAATTACTGCCCACCATAATTTATGAAAATCTTTCTATAATTTAGGTAGGAGTAAAAAGTAAATATATTGTCCATAGAGATTGCAACNATTCATGTGATTCTTTGCATAAATATAGGTAGAAATAAATATGGAGTACATTCCTCATATTTAGGTAATTAGACAGTTTTACTAGAAATTACTTCCCACCATAATTTATGAAATTCTTTCTATAATTTAGGTAGGAGTAGAAATAAATATGTTGTACATAGAGATTGCAACAACCATATAAATTTAACACTCCCAAGACTTTACTCTACTCCCATTTTCCTAGGCCCTCCTATGAGGGAGTCAAGTCCAGTCCCACTCTAATACCATGTTGAAATTTTTATAAGAGATGATATTGTATGTGAATGAGTATCTTATTACAATGATGAGTGTTCTATATATAAAGAACATATGGTGACCACGGTGACCATCCATGAAGAGATGTGTCCCTTGGGTAAAAAATATATTTATACTTTATATTATATTATACATATAATATAAATATACTTTATATTTATACTTTATACTATAAATATATTATTACATTAATAATATTATAATTAATAATATTGTTTAATAATTAATAATCATATTATTAATTATTAATCTAGTAGAATGTCTTTTTGATGTTTTGCCCAAACATCAACACTTTGTACATCCCTTTGTTATTCCCCAAAACCTCCTATCATACCCTCTACCTTGCCATTCCAATCTCTCGAGTAACCTCAACCCCCACGCATTGCTCACCCTCAAGAACGTGCCCAAGTAGCCTCCCAAGTCACCTACCCCCATTCATCTTGTCACATGTTCTACTATATGCATATCTGGCAAGCAATTTGGGAGATGAATACCTACAGAGCAAATGAGAAGGCGTTCCAAGTCGAGTTCTTCAAAAGGGTATACATTCTTTTCTTAATTACGTCATTGACTTATTTAACCATGTGGTTTGCTCAAGCTTTCCACAAACATGGCCCCACCATACTATTCACTTGATCCACAAATCAAGGCCCAGTGTTGATCTAGACAATTACCCAATGATCATTGTAAGCCACACATTCCCAAAGCTCTATGCTACCGCCCTTCATCTATAGTTATCAAAGGAGCTTGAGAGGAGACATCTTCGAGCCAAAAAAGAGGGTGGTTTCTAACATAAGCTCCAATCCACTGATCATATNAAGCCATCATTGAGGAGGCTAGACATTGCTCTTCAATGGTCTTATGTTGCTTTATCAAATTTCAAAACATGTTTGATTGAGTATCGACTCTCGAGTGAGGCCTTGTCTCAAAAACTTAGAAACATAAGTATCTCAAAAACCCTTGTCATGATTATTATGCCTCTATAATGAGTCTATCACTTTTTCACAAAATAGGGAGTTTCAAATTTTGTTAGGTGCACTATTCAGGTCAAGCAAGATGCCCTTTGTCTCGTATGCTATTTGCAATTTCTATTGATGAGTTGGAGTCTTCCTACATGAGCATACCCAACCCAATGATGGTTGTCTCCTCCACCATGTCTTAAGCTCCATCCTCCTCTTTGCAAAACGACATCATTCTCTTGACTTCCATGCCAGAGAGTTTATAGAATCAACTGCATGCCTATTAACCCCTAGATTTTCACACTTGAAAATCTTGAGGGTTAACAACTAACATGCATCATTTTGGCTGGCATTCTGAGATTCTCCCAAAGTTTAGTACTTGTGGTTAGCAAAGGATGGTTTCTATTGAAGACAAGTATATGATCGATACATGGTTATTTTGTTTCAGAGTAAAGAGTTTTCTCAGTTCCTCATGCATTTGAGAGAGATGTTTCACATACGACAGGTGTTCCTACTTTTTAAAAGACACGATTTGAGTGGGTCTTTTGATAGTTTGGAGCAGTTTTGTGCATACAAGGATGGTCCTTGCATGATTCTAGGCTCAATAGCACTTTTCCAGGCAACATGCAAGAACTTTCTATTTTTAGCAGTTTGGGCTCCAGACCCTAGATTCAGATTTTGAGCATATATTATTAATCCTTGAGACATTCCGAGTCTTTTAGAACTTTTTTGGAATGATTTGGCACAAATTTCTATTCTTTGCAGGTTGAGCACCAGAGCTCACATGTCGATTCTGATTGTGGATTTGAAATCTTTGCGGAAAATCGAATCTAATGAGTATTAAGTCATGGACATGCAGACAACTTTCAATTTTGAGCAATGTCAATTTTTAGAAGTAGATATATGGTGGTGGTCTCCTAGTCATTTCAAGCTTTTGTGGAGTGTTTGGGTCAGTTTCGACAAGTTTCAATTTTTTGGGACCGGGTGGCTATTTTTTGAAATTTCTATTTTTAGCAATCATTGTCATCTCCAGCAACAAGTGGCAACATCAGAGTCCGACATGTGGTAGAGTTTCAAGGTGATGTGGCACCTACGTGGCATCAATTGACCAAGGGTGCATTTTCCAAGAATTATGTATTAAATGAGAATTATTTAAGCTAAAAAAGTGGTGCATGGGTGAGGTGGCATTCTCTGGAGAAAATTTAGCCACTCAAGATTACTTTTTTTCACTCTGTTCCTCTCACATTCCATATTCTCACTTTCCATACAACCAGTTTCTAAAATTCTCCCTAAATTGCTTTTAAGCGCAAAATTCATAAATTTTAGGAAATCCCTTAAAAATAAGGCGAATTTCCCTTTAACTCATAACACCCTCATTCCTTGGCCAAATTTAGCAATCTAAAATGCATTGGAAAGATGAAATCATCCTCCATACACTCTCACTCATAACTCACCCATGTGCATTACTCGCTCACACTTATTCCTTTATGTGCATTAAATCTTAAATTTCTCACTCACACTTATTCCCTCGTGCACATTAACTCCTATTTTCTTCACACTCCTCTCCTATATATTAGATGGTCTTCATTGAGTATTGGTTGAATTTTTGTGGCAGCTAGCATAGTGTTTATTTCTCATTCCTCTCTCTCGTTCTTAGTCTAGCGACTCTTCTTTGAGCAAAGTGATCATTGTACCGGTTGTGGACTTGACAATTGTGGCACAACCAACCCTCTTGCAAGCCTATCAATAAAGAAATCGAGTGTTTATGTGCTAACCTTGTTTCTTGATGGTATTTTGTTAATTTTGCAATCTGATTTGTCATTCTCCTTAGTTGTTCATTGTGATTTCATTGATCTTTTGAGTAGTTTTTTGTTCTACTTTCTTTCTATATTCATTGTGCTAACCCTATAGGATCCCTCCAAGCGAAAAATCCATCTTTTCCCCACACGTTTTGGATAGTTTTAACACGCTGTCCAAAACATAACAGCGGCTGTTTTTTGTCACTAAGCGCAGAAAACCAGACTTAAGACAATAACAACACATCTTAAGGACTCCCCCGAGTCTAGCAAGCACTAACCCAAACGAAGGGGGGTCTAGCCCGTGACAATTTGGGGCTTTTCTCCTTGAATTAGCCAAGTTTTCATCACTGTAATAAAAAGTTATATCAGCTCAATTGGAGAGTGGAAATTTGTGCTAACAATGCCTCATATAGCTTTCGTGATCTTCAATAGTTGATGGTCAACACATGTAAAACCCAGATTATGATCTTCAACGGGTCAAAGAATATCCCTAAGGCTACCACTTCTACTTCAAGGGTGTGAAGATTAAGATCACCACAAGTTGCACATACTTGGGGTTCAAAGCTCGAGGCCTAGATTTTGTTTGAGGGCTTTCCATCCCCAGATCAACAAGGGTTATTTCTCCCTCAATCTTCTTGAGATACCATGCTTTTAGAACCATTTTAAAGACATTTTGTCCAAGACAAACCTCATTGAGAGAATTATTAAGACCATGGTTATGTACAACTTTAAGGTTTGGGGGCCTATTATCGCACAATCTATACTTGCCAAAAGCCAAAGGTAAGTAAGAGAGATTGGCGTAACAAACATGATATCCTATCACTGTCACCTTAATAGGAAATCCCCGCATTTCAGTGATAGGCAAGGTCTACCCCAAGGGAGGAGTGCCCAGAAACCTAAAGGGCTGAAAAATTCGGGTTATGTTCGAGATATATTCCCCGCTCTCACTGGTTACCAAAATCACTAAATCCATGTCCCAAAGATGAGGTTAATGAAGTGCTTGATGTACCTGCCCAAAACAAGACAATAAAGCATGCATATACAATAATTCCAGGTACAAATATGATAATAACACCTCAAGAGACAATGGACAATGACAATAAGTGTTAGCTGCTATAAATTTGCAGCAGTTAATAAGTTTACAACAGAAAATGATCAAATGTAACAGCTGCAACAAATACTCCTTAGAATTGCTTAAAAAGACGGTAAAAAGATAGCATTTACTAAGCATAATGATAATCAAATGTCATGAGCATAATGATAATCAAATGTCTGAAGTATTTAGTTAGCATTCAAAGTCAATTATGCAGAAAATTTGCTGCATTTAGATGGCTGTAGCAAATGTTTTGTAACAGCAGCACCACAATTTACTGATCCAGGCTAAACTAGGCTTAGAAATAGTTAGTAAAAGCTTAGGAGAAGAGTGTTTGAATGTTTAATCAATCCTTCAACAAAAGAGAGGCAAGAACAAGTGCCTTCTAGGGATTATGGAGTCAAGTGAACAAAAGTCTAACAGGGACAATGCATAGGAGTAGTAGTAACTTAAGCACCCCTATGCATTTTCCTCAAGAAACAAGATATTAGGGTGTAGACAATTCTAGGCCCTAACACCTTGTTCTCCTTAGGCTTCTTAAGGGATAAAACATAGGCAAAGATAACTAGGTCAAAACCTTAGAGTACTAGCAAATTAGGGCTCTAGGGTTTCACTAGTCACTAGATCAATTCAATAAAAAGCTTGGCAAATAGAAAGTAAGAAAGTAGCAATTTAAGTTCTTTAATTCAAGCATTAAATATACCATGAAATTTCATAATCTTGTATGAGCAAATAAAACCATACATAAACCACTCAATAGAAGACAAAAAAGCAGATTTTACTTACTTGCACCAAGAATAATCATGAAAATACCATGTAGGATCACCATAAAAGCTTCAAAGATTGATCCAACTTGCAAAAATTAGCCTTATACAAGAGTGTTCCTCACAATTTCAGGCAGTAGCCCTTAATAGGGTGCAAATTTCAGACCTCTCCTCTTGTGTGAGGAGTTGTTTTGTGTAAAACGAATGTACTTTATGCTTATTTATACAAAACTTTGACCCTTAATTAATTTTAGGTCAAAAGTAAGGACAACTTGGCCAATTTACAATAAAAATCAATTTTGACATAAATAAAATTAATTAGCATCTAAAGACACCTCCAAGGGTGACGCCATGCTCTTCTAGGGTGATGTTAGGCCCTAAGGTGGAACATTGAGCTTAAAATGTGGGGCGCTTGGCCTCCAAAGGCCCCAGATGAAGCCCAAACATGCCACTAGACTCATAAACGCCTCCAAAATGAAAACCCTAGCTCTGGATGACGTTCAGGGTCATGATGGTGACATCCAGGGGCCTTCCAGGACCAACGTCCATATGGAAGAGAAAGATCGCCCTACATCCAGCTCTATCGGGGTGCCTCTAAAGGAAACGCCCTTCTTTCTTCCTGGTGCAAATCTCCAATCTCTTCTTACCCATGGCTAGGGTTACAGCATCCATTTGTGGGCATTAAGCCCCCCATGAAGGTCTGAGCTAATCATTCCCTCATTTGTATCTGTCCACTGGGCAAAGTCATGCAGCAACAACAAGTACACCCTCCAGGGGTTCATAAGTCACATGGATCATAACATGTAAATCACATCCAATAATTAAATTACCCAAACATGTGCATCAAACCCCCCTTTAACCCAGACAAATGCTCAAAGAGGTTAAGAAATTTGACAAGTTAGGTTTGGAAAAGGTCTCAGGAGGTTTTATCGGCTAACCTCTCTTAAGTTTCGGGTGTTTCCCCAGTGGGATCTAGTCCAGATCATGTAAGTGTATGAGGTGGTATGGGGTAAGTGTTTGGACATAGGGTGCACGTGATAACAGGGAAATGAAAAATCTTACCTGTGGGTGCCTTTGTAGAGGGCGACTTGCACCTTGTCATAAATGTTATTGTTTCCTAGCCCATTCATTGCCTTTTACTCTTAGCTTTATTGTTTTTACTCCTGCCAGCTACTTTTACCCTCTGGGCCTTTAGCCCCTTCTTCCCACGAGGTAAGGTACAACCCTTTCTAGTGTAGCCAATCTCAATGCCCAGACAAGGGTAGGGGAGATGACCTTTCACAGACCCACCCAGTGGAAACCCATCCTAAAGGGAAATCAACTTACTAGGGCAACATGTCACCCTTCCATGTATAAACGAGGCAAAGAGCATAATTTGCAAGCAAACGTCATGAAATGAAGAAGGATTCAATACAACATATTCAAGTGCCTCAAAAATTAGAGTGATACATACCATGATACCCGGACTCATTACCTCATGGAGCAAGACCCACTGCTACTTCAGCACCAGGCTGGTGGGGATGGATACTGCTACTGGTGATGAAAGGACTGCACTGAAGAAAAGAGGGGCCCTCCGAGGCCATGCTCAAGTCGTTTGCCTCTCGGTACTCGATGTCTAGGACCTGTGGGCCTCGAGACGTGATCTCCTTAGTTATCCCAAGGGTAAGGGATAACAGGGCCTACACAATTAGAGCAAAATTGGGCCACGATGGAGAGAGTTCAAGGCCTCATGCTTCACTACGTTATCATAAATCAAAGGATAATCCCCCATCACATCATTCAAAGGGAGCTTGCAGCATACCCTTTCGAATTGGACCATTTTCAAACTAGTTTCTTTTTTACATTGTGTTCGGAGCTTCGCTAACTCAACCATAAATAAGGATCGATACCCTTACCTTATACTACTACTCAAAGGCTATTGCCTCAAACAATCCTCTCACATAATTTTATTGTAGGTTTGTGTAGGTCATCTCTACAATAAGTCAATATTTTGATGGACCAAATCCCCCCATGTAATGTCCCCACTTTGGGACATCATTACATTACAGAGTGTTATGATGACCAGAGTAGCCAGATGGAGGTTATAGCAAGTACAGTGACTATTGAGGGGTATTTTGGGGTCTGGCATGCATCGCTCATCTCATTTCATCATTATGATCCATTCTGCACAACTAGGCTTTGGTTCCGTTGCATTCCGACGATTTCCATGATTTTGAGTTATTTTGCGCTATAGGTTAATTAAATTCACTAAGGAGGTCATATTGGCATAATACTTGGAGGAACCTCTTAGTGTGATAGCTCATTGGAATCAGGAGGAACAACACTACAGGATAGGATGATGAGAAGTGACTTTCAGTGGCTAGGGAAGCCATAAGGAGAGATAAGGTGCTTTTCAAAGGTAAAATAGTTAATTTATTAATTAAAGTGATTTAATTAATTAATTAATAATTAATAAAGTAAAAGTCACTTTGGAGGGACAAGGTGAGTAGGAAGGATAAAAGAGAGGCAAGGACCTCTATTCTCTCAATCATGTTGATTATCAGTTTTCATATTTGGCTTCTAGCTAGTGAGCCCATGCCTTGGGGGCTTTGAGGGTTTTGACTTAACAACAACTAGAGATCAACTCGGTGCTGAAAGATCCCACCCAACTTGATCCAAGCTTGGTCACGAAGGTGAAAGATTCCTCCCTAACCATTCTACATCGGATCTACTCAGTTTCAAGAGAGTTCAAAACCAGCCACAGGTATAGGAAGAGAGAGGGTGCACCACTGAGAGCTTCCAGCAAGGGGGGGTGCACCATTGGTGGAATGAAGGTTCGATCTAGGAGTCTGAGAGGACTTTTGGAGATTTGACCACTTGGCGTTTTCTTGCAAGGCCTTGACCATCATCTCTAGTGCCTTTTGAGAGGGTTATACGGTCTACAGGATTTCCTAGAGCATTGGCACGAATTGGAGAGAAGGAGGGCACTATTGAGATTCAGATCTATTTAGTTTGGAGGGGTTATACTTCAAATCTGACCTGGAGACTTCACCAGGGAGGTAGCAGTGCCCCGATATATCATTCCAGTGGTTTTTGGGAGCATTTGGATGTCTCTAGGAGAGAAGCCGAATTATTGGTTTTAATTCATCCAGCAGGGCCCAAACCATATTAAGGGTTGTGCATTTGGTGGGCGAGAACTTCTCCATTCACCCTGAGACTTCACCCAGGGTTTGGTATTGACTCGATCTGCATTTTAGCATCTTCATCTGCAGCAAGGCCGAATTATTGAGGGTCTTCAGTGTTCCAGCAGGGCATAGCTCATCCAGCTTGAGGCTTGGCTCTTCAGAGGGCAGGGACCTCAGCTTCTTGTTCATCTATTGCATTCAAGAGGGACTTTGGAGGCTTGTAGCTTCTCTTCCTGATCTTGTTTGAGGATCATCCTCATTTTGTTATGATCTCTTAGCTATATTGTACTAGATCTGCAAATCCATTGTATCATGGTCTTCTTCTATTATGAATAACATCAGATCTGAGGTATTTTGAGTTATCTCTTGTGTTGTTGATCTTGCATCTGGTTGAGGTATGTTCCATTTCTATATCTTCTTGATTATTGTTGCAAACACACATTAAACTCATCAGCATAACCTAGTGCAACCTAAAAGACCATAATAAGCAAAGTGTTTGACAAAATGCCACAACCAGAAAACAGTTAAAAATTCATGCAAAACGTGATCTCCTTGGCATCTCGGCTTGGTAACATTCCAGTGGTATCAGAGCTTAGACTCCTGCCAGCTTGAGGGGTCTTCCATAAGAAGAGATGAATATTTTGGACTTTGCTCGAGGGATTGTTGAGTGTGAGAGGGAATATCAAACCCTCAATGAGATTCTCAAGAAGGTAATAACATTCCAACAGTTTGTATCCTTTAAAAATCCTAGTTGGAGCAAAGATGAGGTTACACATTGGGTCGACGTAGCAGAGGAAAACAAAGCTATGGCAACTAGATGGAGGGAAGCATAGATTAACCCTACACCCATTAGGAGCAAGCACCATTGCTACAGTTGCAAAGTGCCTTGGGAACTAGATAATAGGTGTAGGGGTAGAGGTAAGAAACACATCATTGAGGTGCTCTATGACAGCGATGATGAGGTGTATGAGGATGCATCGATAGATGCTTTTTTGGAGCAGTCCGCTGATGCTAGTGACTCTTGCACAACGACTAGTGATTCTTGCACGCTTGAGGAGGATATTGACCCTTGCGCATTGGAGAAACAGTGGGATGGACAAGATGATAGCACCAGTGTTTCAGCAATCATATCACATAGTGTTGATGACCTTACACCTTAGCAGAGTGGTGACACCAGTGGGGATTCACACGTGTTAGCACATACACATGGCGAGCTTCCTATGATGACCATGACACATTTTCCATCTTTCCAGACACCCATGATAGCCACGACACAGGAGGATATTAGTGGCATTTCGGATGTGATAGAGGAGTCGTGTGTGAGGGATGCACACCATGGACATATGGATCCACAAACCCAGGAGGACAGACATGACTTAGAGACAGTGGACCTTATACATACATATCAGCATGAGGAGATTGAGTCACCTCTTTTGGAGACTCTATTAGTTGAGCAGCTTATGGAGATTGACAGATTGATGGGACACGTATTCCCAGGACTGGCCTGCAGTGATGAGGATGCACTCCTTATTGGTCGGAATGACCATAGCACACGTCTGGACACATCTGTATGGAATCCAAGCGCAGTTGATAGTAGCGGGATGAGTGCACAGGAGGATACAGCTGCTCATACAGGTTACAGTGTGATTGAGAGGGAGCTAGCAGTTGGTGATGATGTGCAGTCGCATATAGGAGGACCCAGTAGCACAATGGATAGGGGTCAGTTCAGTGCTTTATCTTTTGCAGAGAGTTATGGGGGATCCCAGGGTTGACACTAGCAGTGAGGGACATGAGGTAGCACCACAGCATGACGATGATCAGGAACACTACTTAGCAGGACAGTTGAGAGTCAATGAGGACATGATCATGGCCGCCACTAGGCGCATTGATGACACACATGCACTGGTGGCAAATTACTGTTGGAGGGCATCGGTGGCACATGATTGTTTAGATGGGGGATTTGCCATGGATGACTTCCATACTCTCATGGAGAGGATGACTATGACAAGAGCCGACTACCAACAGTTGTTGATGGACAGAGACTATCTATTGGAGGTAGGCAAGATGTATCACAGGGCCTTTGAGGGAGCAAGAATTGGAGGTAGACAGACTTATCCATGAGTTGGAGAGCACTCGAGGATTCTTGAGAGGCACACAAACAACCCTTCAAGAATCAAAGTCTAGATCAGAGGGGCTTCTTGAGGAGATTTGTCAGAGATCCACTACATCTATCTTAGTGGAGGCTCAAATATATCATTCAGTCACATTACTAGACGACGTTGGTGGTCTAGCAAAGGAGCACCAGTTGATGGAGGAGCATGAGGAGTACCCAAGATCACTGGTGATTATGGAGAGTTATGATCCGAAGGCACAGGAGCTACCCTCCACAAGGATCTTGGAGATAGTCGAGCATTCACATACGCATGGGGACTCCAAAGCCAGGGGCAGTTTTGATGACACTTCCATTTCTGTCCCGGGAGCGATTGACCTTCCTATAGAGGTTGACCCAATAGTACACCCAGGATCCATGATGTTGCAGGAGTATACAGGAGATTACATGAGTATGCAGGAGCATACAGTGTTCAGTGATAGTTCACAGAGACATGCCGAGATGTGCAGAAGGATTCAGATGGGCGTATTGGATTGCAGGGAGGAGACATACTTAGGGGAGCATGGAGATGCCTCCCCCTTGCAACAACACACAATTTTGAGAGATCACCTTCACAATATCAACAGTTGCATGAGAGATGAAGAGTGGTTGACCAGCAGTTGGAGGAGTTACCCTCGGTTGTACCTAATGATTGGGGTTCGGTGATGACTTCAATCAAGTATTTACCATGGGTACCGGTAGACGAGCTTCTAGTTGAATCCTTGGGATGGACCAAAGCATGTGATATTTTCCAGTCCTATAGTCAACTACAAATGTTTTTGTTAGCCTTTCCTGACACGTTTATCATAGACAGTAGCATGAGGAGAGATAGACAGTGGCTGAGGACATGGGGAGTGGCTAGGCCGAAACCACCTGACATGAGTGTGTTTACAATATACAGCAGGATAGAGGTGGATCGTCATAGTCATACAGTTGAGACTTGGTGTGTGATGGTGAGCACCATAGGCCAGGGGATAGCGAACATCTCAAAGAGCGACACAGTTACGAATTCTCATGAGGATGAGCACGGAGGGCTTTCGACAGTGATCAGTATGACACAGGAGCAGTTAGCAGGGATTGGAAGTGATAACCTTCCAAGTTTTCCATGGGATCCGGGAGTTTATTTTGCTAGTAGGTCGTTTCACTTTATGATGACCCAAGTTGCGCCAGAGAGCCACATACTTCACTTTGGGTTGGTTTTGAGTGGGCTTGCAGGGGCTTGTCCTATGGAGCGAGACAGTTTCTCCCTTTTGATCATCATGATCGAGCATGGAGATGGTTGGGTAGGTACTACTTCCACAAAGATTCTTTTAAAGATGCAGCTTTTGGACAACAGGTCCAATTGCCACAGGTATTTCAGCTTGAGGATCCAGGAGTGGGGGATCCAGTATGTATACAGGGAGCAGACAATCATGCTCAGAGTAGTCCATCACCAGCATGGTGATCCTTGGCAGAGACTAGCATGGGACCCGGGGATTGCAGGGTTAAGCATATCATTGACTAATAGAGGCGAGTGGACCCTTGCAGGGGAAAGTTATTTTGAGGGTGTCTCAAGGAGGTCTCACTGTACCTCACTATGGCAGCAGCATGGGCAGTTGATGGAGACCGTATTGGTCTTCATACAGATTCGGAGGATGGACTCTTTCCGGGACGCGGACATGTGTCATGTGCAGGATACTCCTGGTGTTGATATGATTCAAGATCATGATTCACAGTGTATTGCAGTTCACATCCTGATATGGGACCCAGGGGGTGGCGTGCGTGATAGTTCATCTTGGGATGGGGCCTACTGTGTGTCCCATAGGTGGACATGGGATCCCGATATTATACTTGGAGGGAATCGGTTATTGCTCGAGGACAAGCAATATTCTAGCAGGGAGGACTGCAATGTCCCCACTTTGGGACATCACTACATTACAGAGTGTTATGATGACCAGAGTAGCCAAATGGAGGTTATAGCGAGTATAGTGACTATTGAGGGGTATTTTGGGGTTCGACTTGCATCGCTCATCTCATTTCATCATTATGATCCATTCCACACAGTTGGGCTTTGGTTTCGTTACATTCCGACGATTTCCATGATTTTGAGTTATTTTGGGCTATAGGTTAATTAAATTCACTAAGGAGGTCATATTGGGCATAATACTTGGAGGAACCTCTTAGTATGATAGCTCATTGGAATCAGGAGGAACAAGACTACAAGATAGGATGATGAGAAGTGACTTTTAGTGGCCAGGGAAGCCACAAGGAGAGATAAGGTGCTTTTCAGAGGTAAAATAGTTAATTTATTAATTAAAGTGATTTAATTAATTAATTAATAATTAATAAAGTAAAAGTCACTTTGGAGGGACAAGGTGAGCAGGAAGGATAAAAGAGAGGCAAGGCCCTCTATTCTCTCATTCATGTTGATTATCAGTTTTCATATCTGGCTTCTAGCTAGTGAGCCCATGCCTTGGGGGTTTTGAGGGTTTTGACTTAACAAACCCTAGAGATCAGCTCGGTGGTTAAAGATCCCACCCAACCTGATCCAAGCTTGGTCACGTAGGTGAAAGATTCCTCCCTCACCATTCTACATCAAATCTACTCAGTTTCAGGAGAGTTCTACACCAGCCACAAGTACAAGAAGAGAGAGGGCGCACCACTGAGGGCTTCCAGCAAGGGGGCGCACTATTCATGGGAGGAAGGTTCGATCTAGAAGTCTGAGAGGACTTTTGGAGATTTGAGCACTTGGCTTTTTCTTGTAGGGCTTTGACCATCATCTCTAGTGCCTTTTGAGAGGGTTATACAGTCCAAATGATTTCCTAGAGCATTGGCACGAATTGGAGAGGAGGGTGATATTGAGATCAGATCTATTCAGTTTGGAGGGGTTATACTTCAGATCTGACACGGAGACTTCACCAGTGAAGTATCAGTTCCTCGATCTATCATTCCAAAGGTTTTTGGGAGCATTTGGAGGTCTCTAGGAGAGAGGCCGAATAATTGGTCTTCATTCATAGAGGAGGGCGCAAACCAGATTAAGGGTTGTGCATTTGGTGGGTCAGAACTTCTCCATTCACTCCGAGACTTCACCCGAGGTTTGGTATTGACCCGATCTACATTTTGGCATCTTCATCGGAGGATTTGGAGGTTTTGAGCGGCAAGGCCGAATTATTGAGGGTCTTCAATGTTCCAACAGGGCGTAGCTCATCCAGCTTGACACTTGGCTCTTTAGAGGGAAGGGACCTCATCGTGTTGTTCATCTATTTCATTCAAGAGGGCCTTTGGAGGCTTGTAGCTTCTCTTCTTGATCTTGATGGAGGATCATCCTCATTTTGTTAGGATCTCTTAGCTATATTGTACCAGATCTGCAGATCCATTGTATCAGGGTCTTCTTCTATTATGAAAAATATCAAATCTGGGGTATTTTGAGTTATCTCTTGCGTTGTTGATCTTGCCTCTGGTTGAGGTATGTTCCATTCCTATATGTTCTTGATTATTGTTGCAAATGCACATTAAACTCATCAGTATAACCCTAGTGCAACCTAAAATACCATAATAAGAAAAGTGTTTTGACGAAATGCCACAACCAGAAAACAGTTAAAAATTCATGCAAAACATGATGTTCATGGCATTTTGGCTTGGGAACATTACAGCCCCATTCATTAATTCCTTTGCACCCCTGGTTAGCTCCGACATACTAAGCAGGAGTTGAATAGGATTATTCGGGCGGACATTTACATGCAATATATTCCAATTACTTGTATCAAACCCCTACCAAGTTGAATCCAAAGATAGCCCTCTATACAGAGCTTGTCATTGCACTAAGAGACAACCTCATTGTTCAACCGCCTTACACACTTCCACACTAGACGCATGATCATACTAGCTCACTAGGGCAGTTCCAAGTTGGTTCAAAGTGATTTCAGGTCAAGACCAATCAGCGTATCACACAAGCAAATAGGATGTGCTAGCGTTTCCATCTCCAAGAGACCAAGACGAAGGAGTACTTCATCTTTTGTGGTCGTCCACTACAATATCGGAGATCAATATCATTGTTTTTCAAGGAGTACTAGAATTCCCTCTCCATCTCCTTTTGGTACACAAACTAACAATGCTTGGCCTTGTTCATAAGGAAGGCTCTTGGACTCCTACTTCATTCACTCTGGCCTTCCCCGACTTGATACTAGCATGGTAATTACATCTTTATTTCCAATGCTCCCAAAGCATAAGGGCACCAAGAGGAAGGCATCTAGTAGCACAATATCAAACATAAAATCCATGAGACTTCGAGAAGTTTTTCATGTCCCACCAATATGAGCCTTGTGAAGTTGTCGCCTCAAAACCCAGAACAATTGACACAGTACCAATAAAAAACTGACTACCTCCAGACCTTGACAGTGTAGAAATTTTCTAGAATTGGAGATTTCATACAAAACAGAAAAATCTCCCTCTAAACCTAGAGGTTTCTCGGATCTTTACCCTGTGAATCCCAGCCTTGGGGAAGTTATGAGATATCGAATAAAACTGCAGCAGAAAGAGAACAGTATTTCACTTCCTAACAGCCCAATCGCCTAGGAAATCCCAGAAGAAAAGATACCAAACTGTCTAGATAAGTTTCCGGCCCTCTAGGGAAACTTATCACACATAAGCCAGATCTGAAAATTCGCTTTTACAACAGTTATAAAAACAGAAAATATAGAAGCAACAAAACAACCCTTAAATTCTTCAATGACGACGTCAAATCACTCAACAAATTTCTCATTTTACTTATGTCAAACCGTCAAGACATATAGAGTTGTAAATAACAATACATGAAGAACATATATGGCTGAAAATCAAATCTGGAAATTGCACAAGTTTTGAACAGCTGAAAACTTCACTAGTATGCGTGTTACCTACTCATATGGTATAAGGATAATTTTTGTGATGTTTATCACATGGCAGGATTTTCAAGATAACATATGGTGTTGCTGATAGACTTGAGGTGTACACCTTCTCTTTTGTCTTGGAGATGATGTTTTGTGTTCTTGAGTTGGTGAATTGGATTGGAGGAAATCCATTACTCCTTTGTGATGAACTGTCGAGGCTTTCTTCATGGTTGCCTATATTTGGTTGATGGAGCTTTGGGGTTTAGAAGTTTATTGGTCTTCATGCTTTGGTTGATGGTTGTGAGAAGCTCTCTGGTTCTATGGTATATCATTGGTGGATGATTATGTTGTTCATGATTAGGCTAGCCTAACATTCATACATCTTATGGTCTCCTTTTATTATGACTTTGACTTATGGTGGGGTTACTAGAAGATACCACTTCTATTTTCATAGTATAAAACCTTTAAGAGGTATACTTCTCATTGGCACATATGTCAAGGCAAGTTTATTATAATTTCAATGGGGCCACCCTTTCATTATGATGTGTGATTATAAGTGGGTTTTGTCTATTTATCATATTAAATAAATGATGCCCTACGATTGCTAACACAATAGAGATTTTGCATTGTGACAAAAAGAAAACAAAAGAACAATATAGGCCCGTAGGTATATGTGTGTGTATATATATATATATGATGATGATGATGGTGATGATGATGATTTGCGTGGAGCACAACTAGCTAGAAAGATGGATAGAAGATGCGTAGTTCTTGTTAGAACCTTCTAGGCACTATTAAGAGAGAAGCCTGAGGAATGCAAGACACGGTGATCTTTGACCACTACCAAAAAGCTTAGCGAAGAAATGGAATTAAGTTGGCATAAGCCTCATGTTGTGGATAGACTGATTGGGCCAATTAAGAAATAAGAAGATGAGATAAATGATTTTAAACATAGGCTTAAAGCTTAGAGATAGCAAAAGTTTCCTCTTTGAAAATTGTTGTGCTTGAAGCACAAAATATAAATAGAAAATTCACATTGCAACCAAAAAAGGATTGATAAGGAAATTGGAAAACTAAAAACAGAATCACGCCACACTACTTACTTGAATGTTTTTCCACTAACGAGATAGTAAAGGGATATAACAGGAAGTTGATAAATTGAAAATGAAGCTTTAGAGACAGATTGACTTAGTGACTAGAGAGAATAAAAGTTAAAGAAGACCATTGTAAGCATGACTAAAGCACTTAAGCAATGGCAAAGAGATTTTGAGGATAAATGAGGGGGTTCTTTATCTTATTTTTCTTTTTGCCTTTACTCTAGCTTGTACACAGAAAAGCCCCCTCTCAATCACAAAGTGCCCAAGGTCTCCATAGAGTACTTCATCGTTACTTCTTGTTGTAGTTATTGTTTAACTTATTTTTCTAGCTCCATGAATTGTCTAACCATTATTCTTTCCTTTCCCTGCATTTATCCTAAAAGTTGTACTTCACATTAGAAATATGTAAAAGTATAAACCATCAATTGGATAAGAGTTGGAATTTTGCGATAGCATTCCTTCACTACTCGAACACGACCTTTATATACTTACAAAATGTTGGCCTGCAAGAATTTCATCATCTACATGTGTCCCATGCCCATGGTACATGCCCTAGTCGACAAATCAACTCTCTTATATCATCTACCTATAAGATCATATTCCTGTGTGTCTAATTGTGATTACATAAGAGACTACAAGGTTGGCCTAGGATAAATAAGACGGGTTGACAACAGTAACTCTGACCCAAAGTTAACTCCAAGTAAAGATCAATAACCAAAAAGCTTCTCCGTAGACTTATGCACCATAGTATTGTTGGCATACCATGGGCAAAGAATGCTAATATTGCAGCATGAGAACAAGCATGTAGAGGGTTCACTAAACATGTGGATGTTATGTGCATTATGTGTCGATAGTGTACAATGTGCATTGTGGGTCTTAAGTGTCAATAATGTACATATGTGCATTATGTGTGTACTTGTGTTACATGTAATAGTGTACATATGTGTTTAACGTCTACTTTATTATGTAGAATGGCGAACCAATGTGCCCCCAACATCAAGTCATATATTGGGTTGTTCCGTGTGTATAAAGAGACCCTTAAAATTTGAATTGTACCATCGCTATTGTTGTAACATAAGTTAAAATTCGAAATAAATTCAAAATTCTGTCTTTTATTTGAATAAACCTTAGATATAATTTGGTTTCAAATCGAGTTTAGGATTAATTTTATTTTTGTGCTTTATTTAACTTTTAGTGTCGTGTATATCGCTTGCACGTTACTCAAGCACTCCTACAATCCGATCGTCGATCTCTACTTCAGCTCCAAATCAACGGATCAGACAGATTTTGAAATCCCTTGTCAAAGAAAATCGTTCGCCCAAGATCAACAGCCTAAACTATTCGCATGCAGGTCGACGGTTCCTACCTCTTTTCGAAATTCCTCATCGGAGTCCTTAACCCCTCGACCACTCTAAAAGGCTCTCATCGATGGACAATACCAATTCATTTGCAACTCTGTTGGGCGCATTATTGATCAACAATCCAGAGTTCATCTCGGAGTTATAGTTTCGAAGTTCCTCATCCACCCGTAGCTTTGAATCGGATACTACGCTCGACGTCTTAGATTTGATTGTGGACCCATGTCAAAAGAGATTGATCAACAATCCAGATTATACATCGATTATGGCTCAAAATCAACAGTTGATATTAGCTCTCGAACCTTCCTTGTCGGAGTCTTCAACTTAACTATGACTCTGAATTGACCACTTTGATGGATAGTGTGGATTGTCTTCTAGCTTCTCCAATGGACGGCTCAAATACCTGTCAGCGCTCATTATCCGAGCTAATCAATTGTTTCAACGTCTTCAAAGACGGCTAACCTGGTAGAGATGGAACCACTTCTAAAAAGTTACACAACTCACAAGGTTCCATAGCTTCTTCATTTGTTTTCAAACTGAGAACAAAGGCCTATTCTATATAAAGCCAAGAAAACCAAATTCCACGATAAATGTGGGATTAATTAATAATGATGATAACAGATTAAAGCATCATCTGACGGTCGCAATGGCATATTAAGGCAATCCAACAGTTGGTGTGTCTTGTAATTGTTAAGGGTTTGAATTGGAGCATCCAAACTAACAGAAATGGTGATGATTCGCATCAGTAGTTGAAGAGATCCAAGAATTATCGTATGAAAACAATCTATTTCAAAAAATCACAATTCCTATCATAGTTGTAAATCCATAAAAATAGGATTGAAAACCATTTTTGTTGTGATCCTTTTCTATAAAGGCTTGCGAGAATTCAATGTAAAGGGGACTTTTGGCTAGAAACATATTGAAGCTTTTAAATAAAATTTTCATTTAAAGAAAGAAAGAGATTCCTAATTTTCATTTCTTAAGTTTATGTTTTTCTTGTTTCAAGTTTTCTTTGCTTCCATACACTATTTTCTTCATATCAATTTGTTAGTGTTATAAGTGTTGCAATTTGGTACAACTTCCACTGCAGTAAGTTTCAAAACGATTATTGAGGTACAGTCTTTCCTCTGTTTTACTAGGAGAAAAATAAGACTTGTATTTTGATACTTTGTTTATAATTTTTAAGTAGTTTCGTAACACAGGAAAATTAAATGTCATTTCTTCTATTGGAAAGGAAATAATATTTATCTTCATCTGATACATTGCTTCTTGTTTCAAATTTTGTTTATCTCATTATGGCTTTCATACTATTGAACTTTTGGAAGAACTTAATTAATGAGATCAGGCCTCTTTATTTCTAACAATTATTTATTGAAATCTCAGATTTAAAACTAGGGCATAACGTCTTATAATTAAATGAATTATGTCTGTGAGATACCTTGACATTGTTTTTTGCGCCTGGATAATCTTAGGAACAACAACTACCATCTAATATATATGTACATCATTGATTTGAATAACTTGTCATGGAACACTAAGTTCTCTATCAACTTCACACAACTCTGGTTGTCACACCTTATACAAGTCGCCTCTAACTCGAGATCAAACAATCCTGCAAGCAGCTTCTGTAGCCACACTCCTTCGTTGCTAGCTGAACATGCTGCTATATACTCTGCCTCAGTCGTACAGAGCGCCACACTAGTATGTTTCCTTCTGAACCATGAGATCATAGTCGATCCCATATTGAAGCAACATCCAGATGTACTCTTACGATCTGCAACACTACAGGCCCAATCTTGTTGAAATATTGTAACTGCAAAGAGTATTCTAATTATTATTGAGTTATTATTCATTAGATCAATCCCCTTTTTTGGATTGATCATGTCGGGCATTGTAATTGACCAAATCCCCTTTTGAGGATTGGTCAAACCCTAAATATATTATGCAAATTGAGAAGTTGTCCCCCAAGCATTTTAAAGTGGTTTTAACCACTCAAAAGACAAGTCAGCCATGCCCAGTGAAGAGACACCTTTCCAGCTCCTTCCAGTTTGTATAAATAAAGGAAGTCAGTGCCTCATTTGATCACTCACTCATCTATTGCACAAGTTTGAAGGACGTTGCAGTTGCCAGTTGCCGGAAGAAGGAAGAGAGAGAAGCGCATTGCTCAATAGAGGATATTCTCTAGTGTTTGGTTTATTGTCTTGGCATTGTATTGGCTATCTATATTAAGGATTTTTTTGTTGTGTTTTCTCCCCCATGAGGGTTTCCCAGGATAAATGATATGTATCTTGTGATTGTGTTTCTCTCAGTGATCATATCTATGCTATGATTATCTAGTAAATTGAAAAGAAACCAAATAATAGCTTAAACCTTAACATGGTATCAAATCTAAGTTGAAGAGAGCATCTTTCAGTGGATAAAGAAAAACGTCAGTGTTACCGTACAAGAAAATTAGGGATTTTTATTAAAGAGGAATTCCAGCCTAAAACTCATCTAGAAAAGTGCGCCCTAGCCTAGAGAACTCTTTGGCAACTTCAGCGCATCTTTTCAGTGGATAGAACTCCCAGAAAGTGAAACCCTAGTTTTCACAAGCACCAGAAGTACCAGAAAACCAAAAGTACTAGAAAACTAGAAGTACTAGTCCAGAATTCCACTGGGCAAGTTGGAAGGGGCAAAATTTGGACTTTTTGAAATCTAACTGCACCAGGCTACTCGCCTCAGCCAAGCGCACCTCCTGGCAAGTTCAAAATTAAATTCTGAGCATTTTCAATTTTTGGTCATTTTCCTAGCTCCAGGTAAAGATGTCTGCAAGCACTAAGCTTGTTCACAAGCTACAAGGTGTGGAAAACTTTCGTGCCTGGAAGTATAGGATTGCACTCATTCTTGAAGAGAATGACCTAGCAAGATTAATTAAAGAATGTGTACAAAAACTTGTCGATGTTTCAGCTAATGCAAAACGCCAAAAGGACACAGTTAGGGCCAACAGAATCATTGCAGATTCTATTAAAGATCACTTGATTCCTCAAGTGGCTTCAAAGAAGACTCCGAAAGAAATGTTTGATGCCCTAACCAGATTATATGAAGGAAAGAACATCAATCGAAAGATGAATCTAAGAACTGAACTCAAAAGAACAAGGATGCGGAAAGGAGAAACAATTCAAGAATATTTCTCCAGAATATCACAATTCAAAGAACAACTAGAAGTAATTGATGATACTATAGAAGTAATTGTTTAGCCATTTGATTTAGAAGAATATAGCCTAGCCATTGCTACACTAATTCTTCTTTTTCTGAGTTAGATTTGGAATATAAGTTGAAGAAGGAAGACGTCCTAGGCCTAATTAAGTTTACACCTAGGGTTTTGACCTTTT
>SNQJ01S0090752.1:0-18874 GCA_010110895.2 Picea sitchensis
TGGAGTATAAGCGAGCTGGATTTGCTGTAACAGTCGGGGGACCCGTCTAGACCTGTCAGCTAAATTTTTGTAGGAGGAAGTAAAGAACACTGAATTTATCTGGCGTGCAGATTATATGAAGGTATCCTTAGCTTCTAAACTCCAGAGGTTGGTAGGATAGGAAAACATTCGCAGTCGCTTGTTCAGGTGGATCCATTACAGATTACTTCCATTGACGCCAATTGCATTACAGCCAGTGTACCGTCTTGGAATAATCGTTATGAAATAAACTAATGGAAAATATTGAAGAAAATCTGGGAAATTATAACAAAAATATTCTTAAGAATAATCAAACTGATGAAAATATTAGATCAAAAACAAAAAAATATTTCAAACCATCAAAATTATTGAACTCCGGAAACATTTGCAATTTTAATCTTAGTTTGGAAAATTCTAAAATTCCAAAATTTATGATGATGCATATAAATAAGAATTAAAAATTAAGTAAATTAGAATTAAAAATTAAGATACGATAAAAACATTCCCAAGTTTCCGATGATGTATACAAATTAAAATTCATAAAATTATTTTTTTATAATACTATATTTTTAATTTATTATTTATTATTTCACAGGGATATACTTCAAAAGGAAAAGGTTGTGACTCTTTAAATAGTGTATTTTTTCTTTATTTTTTTTTAATATTCTTTTGTTTTGAATCATATCACTTGTAACATTATAATCTCTATTGTATTGAATCACATCACTTGTCATATTAAATATATTATAATCTCTTTTCTTTTATTGTGTGATTTATTGCATATTTTGGTTTTTAAAAATTATATTATTTTTTTTCATTTTTATATTAAATAGACTTGTGATACATAACAGAAATTAAAGCTATTTTCCATACTAACTGCAACTACATAACCTTGCTAATGGAAATGACACCCTTTTACTCCATCATTGAAGCGAGTGTGTATAAAAAACGTTTTGGTTGGGTCACCAAAAGCACAATATGGAGAAGGAGAATATTGTCTTTAACGTAAAGATGGGTTTACTTTGTCACAATATGAAGGAGACTTTCGTCTTTAATGTAAAGATAGATTCTCTTTTGATAAATTTTACAGATTTATGGGTCGCTAACCAAAAGTACAATATGGAGAAGGAAAAGATACCCTTCAGTGCAAGGATAGATTCTATTTTGTTAAATGTGGTAAAGATTTTTATTAGTTTCAAAGTTGGAAACAAATTATTTATAGGAAATATCTAAACGCAATATTAAATGAAATTTTTGAAAAAAAATAAAATAAAATAGGGTATTGATATTAATTTTAAAAAATCATAAAAAAATATTGTTTTTATGATGTAAACTACAAGGATAAATAGTTTTTCTATGATGTCAGTTGGGTAAATAATTGTAGAGGGAAAGGAAAAAAAGTTGATCATATTTTTAACTTATCTACTTATAAGTTTAATCCCCATCTAATGACTACCTACACTTGAAATTTGAGTAAATCTATAAAAGATACTATTGAGTAATTTTTTTTTAATATTTATAAGTATTATGAAACAAATATATTTGTATTTTATAAAAACTCTCTTGTGAAAGAAACAATGGAGAGTTACAAAGGTTCAAAAGTGATTTTGCATAGAAAAGACAAACAAAAATTGCTTCCCTACATAATAGGATAGGATCAAGCTTCAAAAGTTTTCCTCTTCTAGTGTGCCTACCTGTATAAACCTTGAAAAGAGAACCTTGCAAAATTGAAACCTACATGGCATAGAAAGGATGGAGAAGATATAACTTTAACTCTAAGTCTATTATTCCTTGAGTGTTGATATCTTGCAAAAGAGTCCCTAGTTCATGCTTAACAAAGATTGAAATTGTTGCATTAGTGGGGCCTATAGAACTCTAGGTGATCTGGCCTACCAAGCAATGTCTGAGAATTTGATTTTCTTGTCTTAATTTAACCAGTTCTTCACCTTGGGATGTCAAAGTCTTAAAATTAAGTTGGGTTTCTTGATCCTTTGTGTCATTGATCCTTTTCTTGAGATTCTATGAGCAAAATAACTTTTTTTTTTTATCTCTATAAATACTTTACAAAGAGAGAAAGCGTTGATCTTATCCACGGGTGGAATCCTAGGAGAACCCCTACGCCACATTCCCATGTGGTGTAGGGTAAACATGATACAAGAAAGAACATCATGAAAACTGGAAAACAAATTGAAAAGAGATGGTTTTGGAAATCTTCTACTCAAATTCTTGTTAGAGTGTTTGTGGAACCAGTCACCAAACAAAGAGAACCCAATGCCAATAGTCAAAGTGGGTTGCGAAGTTGAGAGACTCACATTTGAGGGGGAAACACCTCCAAGGTGGCTCCTGGAGAAGAAGAGGCTATTTGAAGAAGTGAGGAGAAGGTAAGAGCGATAGAGTGTGAAATCATCAAAACAGAGAACTAAAGCCTACTTTCCACCATCGAGAAAATCCCCAAACCGACACGGGAGATGAAAAGAACCAGGGAACAAGTCGAATCCGGAGCCATCCATTAAAACCAATGTTGAAGCCACATCTCCACACACGAAAGGATAAACCCACATTGATGAATAATGATGAACGAGGGGGATTGAAAATAGAGACAAGGGAATGGATTGGAATAAAGGGAGATTAAACACATGGGAAGTAAATCGAGAGAGATCGATGGGGAACTTGGAAGTATGAGAGTGAATGAGAGGACAAGCGTCATTATTAAATTCCATAGATAGAGGAGTTTGGGATGAAACACATTTTCATACAGTTTTATTGATTTCATAAAGGAGGGGATTAAGAGCATGAAATCAATTCAGGAGTAAAAAACAAGAACTCTTCTCATTTGAGACATAATATGCCTAGTCTTAGAAGGGTACCTTTATTGGTTGGATCATCTTCTATTTTATTATTTTCCCTCAATGTGTAAAAGCATATTTCCTCAAAGCTTTCCAATCTTGAGTTAAATGCAGAAATGTTTGATTTCCCTCTCCTGATGCTTTACTGCATTGATCCCTAATGGTTTTAATGACAATCTCATAATCTCCTAAGACTACCAAAGTATCAATTTGTTTCTCTTTGGATAGTCGAAGACCAATAGACAGGAAATGTTTGTGGTGTGACCTAATCCCCATGAGCATGTAAGATTCTCAAATACATCGGGGTCTAAAATGACCCCTGCCTCCCTGGCACCTACCTCCCTGGGATTTCCTTTCGAAGCTCCATCAAAGAATAAAGTAGTGCATCTCATATTTTGTTGCCAGAGAAGGAATTCATGTTTGTTTAATCTTATTCTCCATTCCTTAATGGCAGGGGAAGGAGAAACATGAAATTGGTGAACTTATCTAAGATGAAGAATATTGGATATTGATCCATAGGATCTTTTAATAACTGTGGTTGAGTTTTAAATTGCATGTGTTAATTAACCCTTTTAAGAAGCTTAATGAAAGAATGAGGAAAAGAGAGGAATTATGACAGCCACATACACATATGCAGATTTGAAATGAAGTAATAAACAACAAACCATAACAAGAGAATTGATAATGGAGTTCGGCACAACGTTGCCTACGTCTCCGGGCCTTTGTCTCTGTGGGGGAGGCTTCTTTATTTCTGTTCAAAAGCTCAAAAGTACATAGCAGTAGTGCCAATTGGCTACAAGACTGATCTGGTCATGTTCTTCCAGATCTCTAGAACCCAACAAAGAAAATGGCACGCAAAACGGATGTCCGGAGCTCCCAGAAATGGCCCACAAGCGTCTGCTCCTCAATAGCTTCCCTGCATAAAAATGGCTTTGGCTTGGCTTCCCTTCAGCATAAATCTTCTCTGACTATCCTCCATGGCGTCAAATAGGCCTGGTTTATATAGATCTGAAGTTGGTTATCCATCCCCAACTTCCTCCCAAAATTTGGCCTCCAAAAATGCCCAATATCTCCCAAAAATGGATAAAATCCATTAATACAGGCATAAAAATCATAAAAAAATCAAAACTATATAACAAAAATCCATTTTTCATGAATATTTGGGCACATACCCCAAGCTTTGCGCACCCTTGGTCATATGGTGGACGACCATGTGGCCAGGCACTCCTTCCGTTATGCGTTAGCCCCCTATCCGGGCTCCTGGTCTTCGGCGTAGGCATAGGACCACGGGCTATCCACCATAACCCCCGCACGCCCTATTCGAATTAAGTCCAGGTCACATGGGATCCGCCAAGATCCATGGGCTATCTTCCAACTCCGGGTCATATGGTATGTCGACACATCCGCGGGCTGGGGCTAGACCCTAGCCCTTTCTGCCTCCAACTACACTTTTAAACAAACTTAAATACATTCTTTACCATATGAATATTAAGTCACACCAGTGGAGCGGGTGGTTAGCCCGGTCCTGCCAGTCCGTAGCATGGAAGAGGTCAAGGGTTCGACCCTGGTGGAGACCCCATAATTTTACACAACCCAAAAGCCAACCATAGGGTGCCACGTGGCAGCCCATGACTAGGCCACGTGGCACCTCTCCAACCAATCAAGCACTGCCACTTGTTGAGCACCGAATGGTCCATGTATCTACCATGTACCCTGCCACCTGTCACTGTACCTACCCATTCAGCCTGTTGGCATCATCCATGCCACGTCAGCCTGTGCCACGTGTCACCCTTACAGTGGTGACACGTGTCACCCTCTGACTGGTCCAAATGTACATGTCTTATGCTCCATCACCTGCCATGTGTCGTCACCAAAATATGCCACATCATTTGTATGGTCGTACAGCCTGTACAGTCATCCTGCCACATGGCACTATACGGACTGTACAGTCACCCATTTTTTTTTTACCTATTTGGGTTTTCAGACAGAATGTGATATCTTTCGCATATGAATCCTGTTTGACGAAGTAAATATATGGTCGGAATTAGGAAGACGAGATGGACGCAATGGCATTGGTTTTGTCAGATTCCAAGAACTTTCATATTTTAGCCTTTTTTAGCCCTGTCAGGTTCCTGGATTCGATTCTGGATCACACCTCCCCACTAAAAGACCTTTTGGTCCCCAAAAGGTTACTGACCAGTCAACAAGATCGGGATAGGCCACCTGGCTTGCTCTCTGTCTCTGAACTCTGTCCTATGCACCTGTCTCATCAAGACCAACTGTAACACAATCATGACAACTGACAGTATATTGTTAGCCATTTGAACCCTGTTACATCTTACTGAAGCCACTATCATCCATGTAGAAAACCATCTTAATCGGGCCACTATCATCCATGTAGACAAAATTACTAGTGATAGTATCAAAAAGACGATTGCAAATGAGTTGATATACTTGAAATATTTGCTTGACATGAGCTTATCTCGAGCAACTTATGATTGATTTCCATTCAACAATCATTTCGTTCTTGCTTAAGATCAATTACTTCATTTAAAACAATTACTGGTTCATGTTGCTTTCTTGTAATGCCTTCTTTAATTGTTCCATTGTTTGAAGTGTTTTATTTTCTTTAACATGATGATAATGAACCACATAATATTGACTCATGGTAAATCGATATATTGATTCTTTGTCCTGCAGAAGATTGATGTACGATCATATAAGTATGGACTATCTAACAAGATTCATTCCACATTCTCTTAATGACCCAACATCACAAGTTACTTCATCTACATACTTAGATGTAATTTCAAATTTGATTGTGCACCACTTTGTTATGTGCATTTGATGATGATTGCTTTATCCATTTGGCGTAGGGATTATGATGAGTTTGTGTTTCTAATCCCAATTTCTTAACCAACTATTCTTCTAAGATTAGGGATTTAGATTGAGATCCTCAAGGGACATTACCGTGTCTATCTTGTGTGTCGATGATTACCCTTTTATATGACATACGCTAAGCTTCTACAATCCAATGTGCCTTCACCAATTTTAATTGGCCATACCAAATCCAATGAGATTCTCATTCATCACCAATCCATCCTAAGCCCCGTGGGTCTTGTTGTCGCTAAGCAATGCTTTTCATTCCCTTCTTTCCTTTAGTCCCACTTTGGCCTCTCTCTCAGATGCAACTACTAACATCCGTCTCATCGTGGTCCCTCTTCTTTGCAAATGCTTCTTGCAGAGGGCTTCTCTCTCCTCTCACTGCATTTGCATTCTTCCATGCCTTTTCCTCTTGTCCTCTTTCCTGAAGACGGTATGATTCCCCCTCGGTTAATAACCTCGGCTTCCCTGCTTCAATATACGCTGTTTGAACATAAACCTCTCATCAAGGTTAGTGGTTCCAAACAAGTTGTTTCTAATATGCATGTGTCCTCCCATATAATTTTCATAAGAGTTTTTTGTTTGTAAAGGGATATCTAACATTAATGCCATTTTTCAAAATCCACCGGTGTATTCTTGCACTGATTGTCCTTTTCTTAGTTTTGTTATCGGTCCAACGTAATGCTTCTTCTTTATAACCCAAAGGATAGAATTGCTCTCTTGGCGTAAATGAAACTCTTCCATGATGGAAATACCTTTACCCAATTTGTTGTGTTCCATTTGCAACTTGCTTTGCCACCTATATAAAGAGAGTTGTAACTGCAAGTCTCAAACATGCCAATGTGATTTGTGTGTGGCCTCTATCTTTGATCTCGCTAGACACCCAGAACCTCCATCTGTTTGATCCAATTGTCAAGTTTTTTCTACATTTACTTCACCACCATATATGAGCAACTCCAGTTCTAATACGCATCGCTAATGGTATCCTTTTTTCTTTTCACAATAATGGCATTTCATTTTTTTTCTTATGAACATTTTTCTTCCATTAGATTTACTTAGATTTAGAACTTGAACTTGAAGAAGAAGGAGAAGAAGGAGGTGATGATGGAGGTGAAGGAGGAATATGAGGATGATCCTCTTCCTCTTCACTTTTTCCCTTTTAAGATTCACCCAGAACTGGTCTCTTTCGTTCTAGGTAATCCTCATACAAAACTTTCATCATCTCCGACATAGCAAGGAAAGTTTTCTGGAACTCTTTCTCATCCTGAGAAATCCCTTCTTCCGATGCCATCTTCTCGCTGTGAGAAGCTCTCTTTCACAATCCAATTAATGGATTCTCTGCAACAAGCTCGCCTTCACCACGCTATAGCTTTTCCCTGGTTAACATGCAAAACTCAAATCCAAACATCAACTAGCTCTGATACCACTTGATCCGTAGGATCTTTTAATGACTGTGGTTGAGTTTTAAATTGCATGTGTTAATTAACCATTTTAAGAAGATTAATGAAAGAATGAGGAAAAGAGAGGAATTATGACAGCCACATACACATATGTAGATTTGAAATGAAGTAATAAACAACAAACCATAACAAGAGAATTGATAACGGAGTTCGGCACAACATTGCCTATGTCTCCGGGCCTTTGTCTCTGTGGTGGAGGCTTTTTTATTTCTGTTCAAAAGATCAAAAGTACATCGTAGCAGTGCCAATCGGCTACAAGACTGATCTTTTCATGTTCTTCCAGATCTATATAACCCAGAAAAGAAAACAACACACAAAACGGATGTCCGGAGCTCCCAGAAATGGTCCGCACATGTCTGCTCCTCAATAGTTTCCCTACATAAAAATGGCTTTGGCTTGGCTTCTCTTCAGCATAAATCTACTCTGATTGTCCTCCATGGCCTCAAACAGGCCTGGTTTTTATAGATCTGAAGTTGGTTATCCATCCCCAACTTGCTCCCAAAATTTGGCCTCCAAAAATGCCCAATATCTCCCAAAAATGGATAAAATCCATTAATACAGGGATAAAAATCATAAAAAAAATCAAAACTATATAACAAAAACCCATTTTTCATGAATATTTGGGCACAACCCCCAAGATTTGCGCACCCTTGGTCATATGGTGGATGGCCATGTGGCCAGGCGCTCCTTTCGTTATGCACTAGCCCCTTGTTCGGGCTACTGGTCTTCGGCGTAGGCATAGGACCACGGGCTATCCACCATAACCCCCGGGTGCCCTGTTCGGATTAAGTCTGGGTCACATGGGATCCGCCAAGATCCATGGGCTATCTGCCAACTCCGGGTCATATGGTATGTCGACACATCCGCAGGCTGGGGCTAGGCCCCAGCCCTTTCCGGCTCCGACTACACTTTTAAACAAACTTAAATACATTCTTTACCATATGACTATTAAGTCACACCAATGGAGCGAGCAGTTAGCCTGGTCCTTCCAGTCTGTAGCTTGGAAGAGGTCGGGGGTTCGACCCCGGTGGAGACCCCATAATTTTACACAACCCGAAAGCCAACCACAGGGTGCCACGTGACAGCCCATGACTGGGCCACGTGGCACCTCTCCAACCAATCAGAAACTGCCACTTGTCGAGCGTCGAATGGTCCATGTATCTTCCACATACCCTGCCACCTGTCACCGTACCTGCCCAGTCAGCCTGCTGACGTCATCCATGCCACGTGTCACCCTTACAGTGGTGGCACGTGTCACCCTCTGATTGGTCCAATTGTACCTGTCGTATGCTCCATCACCTACCACATGTCATCACCAGAAGCTGCCACGTTAGTTGTACGACCGTACGACCTGTACAGTCATCCTGCCACGTGGCACTGTACGGACTGTATAGTCACCCATTTTTTTTTTTGCCTGTTTGGGTTTTCGGACAGAATGCGATATCTTTCAAATAGGAAGCCCGTTTGACGAAGTAAATATATGGTCGGAATCAAGAAGACGATATGGACGCAATGGCGTTGGTTTCGTCGGATTCCGAGCACTTTCATTTTTGAGCCTTTTTTAGCCCTGTCAGGCTCCTAGATCCGATTCTGGATCAGATATCCAATTTTTCTTGTATGTATCTAAATTATCCAGTGTTTTTTCTATCAACCCTATTGTTAACATCACTTCTACAACCATAATTCAAACCAAATTGGAGACCCTGGCAGGAGGAATATAACTCTATTGAAAAATTACTTTGTTTCTTGTGAGCCAAATTTTCGAGCACATAAAATTTGGAAGAGACAACCATATTCGTTTTAGACTATATTTCCTGTGAAGAGATCCAAAATAACCTTTTGAAATTTTTTAAAATATAGCATACCATGATTTGGGGAGATTAGTACGAACTAGAAGTTCTTTGAGAGTGAATTCCAAACTTTTGTTAAAAAATTACTTTCTAAGAATATGTGGGAAAATGATTCACTATGTTCATTATACACATTATTTTGGTCCCTTAAGGCCTCTTTTTGTAGATTGTCACCAGTTAAAAGTTTACCATATACCATTACCCATTATATTAAGTTCACTTTTGGAAATGAATCTCCCATCCATATCTTATTCTAAATCTTATCTTTGGGTGGGATTTGCTGCTCCAATAATAGTGATCGATACCCTTCTTTCACTATGTATCCATAATTTCCCCATATATGATCATTAGGTGAAGAAACATTAATAGGAGCACTTCCATCTAGGTGGGAGAAAAAGGAGGTTGTGACATCCTTAAGGTTTTTGGGAAGAAAAAGTTTTTCCAGCCTTGCCAAATACCTTTAATTTTCCATTCGGAAAAATAATCTAGCTTTGTGCATCCACTTGAAGAGAGTCATTTCTTGATGGAGGAGAGATCCTAAAAGGTCCCGAGAGTCAAAGTACCTTAATACAATATGTCCAAACACTAGTGATTTTTCCAATCCCTGGGGTCCATGATAACCAATACTTGATCACAGGTAGGGTTGTCTTCATTATCTTCCAAAATGTTGATCCTTTTGTTTCAAATGGTGGTAAATCCATGCATATTTTCCTCATTCTAGTAAATTATATTTTAAAAACAAGTTATTTCGACCAATCCATTGTTCATGTGATTGATATCCAAACTATCTTTGCTCCCATTGAAACATTCATTAGGGAAGGATGTTTTATGAATAATCCTCCTATTTATTTAGGAGATCGAATTATAGAAAATTTAATTAGATGAAATTTTTTGGTCTATGTTTTACCACCCGCCCATAGGAAATATCTAATCTTTTCATCCTTTCATTCTAAAATTGACTTTGGGGCCAAAAGGGAAGAACATTGGAACAAAGGAAGAGAAGAGAGAAATGAATTAATGAGCATGATTTCCCAACAAGATTAATCCATCTCTCCCTCATTACTAAATCCTAGATATTTGAAGTGTAATCAAGATTCCATAGATGGAAATCATAGGATTCTTGAAATTTTGTGTAGTTGTGCACATGTGATGTTCCATCCATAAACATGATTTTTGGCATTATTACCTTTACCTCCAAATCCATAAAGAAATAAGTCAAGAAATATTTTGAATCTCTTTTCTATAATTGTAGAGGAAGCTCCAAGAAGAAGGGTGTCATATGCAAATTGTGAATTATTTATTTCTATTACCCCCTTGTTATGTCGATATCTTGAATTAAACCTTCTCTTCTACGTACTCTAATTTTCTTCTCAAGTATTATGCCATGATGATGTATAGGAGAGGAGAAAGTGGGAAGTCATTCCTTAATTCTCAACTTATCTTGAAGAAAGAATATGGTCAACCATTGATGAGGGGGCATATATAGGGAGATCCAATGCAAGCTTGAATCCAACTAATGAAATCATGGTTGAATCCAAATTTCTTCATTACAACAAAAATAAAGGAGTGGAAAAATCAATCAAAAGAATTGGTCATACCCATTTTGATGATCATTCTTTTTTCCTTTCTTGATTTGCTCAAGTGAATTGCTTCTTGAACTAGAATTATGTTAGCGAAAATTTTCCTTTTTCTTAAAAGTATTCCCTAATTGTTTGAAATTATCCTACCAATAACATGTTTCAACCTATTTGCAATAATTTTTGTTAGTATTTTATAAGAAGAATTACAAAGAGAGATAGGGCGAAACCTCGAGAATGAGAATGGGTTAAATTTATTTGGAATGAGAGTAATGAAGATTTAATTCATTCCTCCTCCAAATGTTTTCTTCCACAGGGTGTAATTAAGCATCCTCTTGAGATCGAAACACACCAAATTCCAAAAAATTCTAAAAAAGTGAATCGAGAAGCCATATGGACCCGAGGCCTTATCTTTTCTACTTGATGGAAGTTGGATGGGGGGGAGGGATTCTTAACATGGATGATTTTAAGGATGAAAATTTATATTAAAATGTAGAAACATGGGCTAATTTTATTAGTCCTTAATATGCAAAATGTAAAATTCTTGGCGATAGTTTTGTAAAAATATTCAAATTTCTAAGGATTTTATATAGTTTCTATAAAATTTTGGCGATTTTTAAGGTAAAATAATTTTATTCTAACAAAATTGGGCAAATTGTTTTTAGAAAAAATGTAAATTGACGAACCTTTTTTGGGAAAACCATGGAAAATTATCCCATTGGCGAAATTTATCCCCTGAAATCATCTATGGTCCTTAAGTGTACAAATCCTTACAATGACAATTGGTTTCCTCTTTAATTTCTTAAACATTATCACTCCTTTGTCTATTATCTTTCTTGATACACTTAATGTTATTTCATTGCCTAGGATATTTTCATTGGTTATGGAAGAATATGATATTTATGTCCCTATATTTGAGCTACATACTTCTAGATTTAAGTATCCATTCTTCCTCCTCCTTTCTGAATACCCTGTGCAGTGCTCGTGCAATTTTAAATTAGTTTCCATTTCACAAATATGAAGTTCTTTAGTAACTTGTTCTTCTTCCATTTTATGTTTAATTTTGGATATTGGAGATGTAAATCCTGACATTAGTTTACAAGATAAATATGTAAAAAAAATTCCCAATATTTTAAAGAATTTTGTACATATTTGAGCTTAGATTCCCACACAAATGAGGTTGAGCTAGAAATGGGAGTTTTCAAAGAATTTTCAACTATTTTATATGTTTCTTCTTCTTGTAGCCATATGGGATTAAATTTAAAAGGGAGAGGACCATAGTTCTCATAAGTATCTAATACAAGGGTTATTGGTTTATGATTGGAGATTACATATGGGACAACGTGAGAGGAAATTATAAAATCTTGAAGCAATAAATAATTGTGCACCAAAAATTGATTCAATCAAGTTGCAATCTTGCATGCTCCATTTATTTTGTTTATCCAAGTGTATTTTCCATGAGTTGGATTAATATTATTGAGGTCCCAATCTATTATTAGATTTTCCAGTTTTCCCCTCTCTGACCATGTTACCTCCTTTTTTCTCCTCTCTTGTAAGATTTGTGTTGAAGTATCCTCTAATGATACAATTCTACATTATAATCCTCTGTAATAATTTGTATAGAATCCCCAAACCCTAAATTTTTGGGTATCTTACTGGAGAGTAAACATTTATGAGGTGAAAAATGCATCTTGTGTCAATATGCTTGAATTGTTTTGAGTATCCATTTTTAGCAGTCAAGAAAAATAGAAGTTCAAGACGAGAGGAATCCTAGAGGGAGAGGATTCCCCTAGAATCCCATTTTGAGCTAGCTATAATACATTTGTTATTTTTCCACAGCTTGTTCCCAGTGGAGATTGCTTCTTCTTCATTTAAAGTTATTTCCTAAATTACAATAGCAGAGGGTTTTTCCATTTTATTAAATCTCTTATTGCTTCTTTAATATTTCTACCCAAACCTTTACAATTCCACAAGAGAAGTTTCATTTAGTTTTTGATTTGTGTGGGATCCCCCCTAGGTGATCATGAGGGTTGCTTTCTTCTTTACCTTTACTCCCCTTTTTTGAGGACCATATAGAGAGAATGGAGGGATGAGTGCCCAGAGCTTTGTCTACATTGGTTTATTAATCTCATCTATATATGTAGGTAATTATTCCTATTTAATTTTTTATTTTTTCTTCTTTCATTTCATTCTTCTCCAGAGGATGATGGATTTTTCTTCTAATTACTATTTTGGATGGTTGGGTTGAAGCTTCTATATTAACCATTTCATGCTAACTCAGAGGGTCTTCCTACTCATTCTATTCCCTGCCAAAGGAGATAAGGGGGGATGGAACTACTTGGACTATCATTGGTCATTTTGACAATGGCCTAGCATTTATTTTTTCAAAGGATTCAATTGCGACAGTTCCTAGAATCACAAATCTATTTTCAGAGGAAGAAGGAAAATTTTCAATGGATTCATAGTTTTGGTATTGGATTACCTTATGTGCATCTCTATTTTTTATCGATGGGATTGTTGGGATTGTGTTTTTAGTTTGCGTCGAAGTTTGAGTGAGTCCTTTGTTTTTTTTTTTCATTTTTCCTTAAATGTGTTTCCACCCTTCTTCTTGTTCTAATGTCCCCTGAACGAGGCTTCTTGGGACAATTTTTGGTGAAATGTCCATATTTTTGGCACTATATACATGTAAATAGTAGTTCTTCATAATCCACCTATTGAATGAAATAATAATTGTCCAACGATAGTTTAATATCCTCTGTGATTCAATTTTCTAAATCAATCTCAGCACAAATCCTAGCACATGTGGATATTGATGGCTTTGGATATGCTTTGTGTATATATTTTCCAATCACATCTCCTATAGTCTTTAGGGCATCGTTCCCCTAGAAGTGTAGAGGGAGTTGTGGGATATGAACCCATACATGAACTGTGGATGTGATATCAAATTTGAGATCGAAATATGGAGTCCATCAATTAATATACATACCTCTTGTTCCATTAAAATAGGGTTCACTTCTGAAAATTAAATTTCAATCCTTTTTTAATTCAAAGAGAAACATGTAATACCCATTTCTACAAAGTAAGTGATTGACTCACTCTCTAATTAAGGGTCTCCAATTCCAAGTGATCCAATATTCCATTTTCCTTAGAGAGGGATAGAGACCAATAAATTTTCCAGCAGGAAATTTTATGAAAATTTTAAGGCCTTACATATTGCAGACACTCGAGGGAGGAAAACTTCTGGAACTTGATCCACTTTCTTAACAAATTTATCCTGGGTAGGTATAGAAACAGGACAAGAAGATGAATCGGGAAAGTTCTTGAAGGCAACAACAACAAAGGAGAAATTAGGAGCATCAAACCCTCCTCCTACCATGGAGATAACATGAATGATTGATCAGGAAACAAAGTTGATGAAAAATAGGGTTTGATATGCATAAATAAGTATTTATTTATTATATTTAGATTTCATTTATTGTCTAGTGTAAAGTTCACTCTTATCATCATCGTCGTCATCATCATCATCATCATCATCATCATTTTCATCATTAACATGTTTATGAAAAACTTAAAAGGAAAAAAATATATTAATATGAAAAACATGATTTCACCATCTACTTGTTAAGTTCCATTATTTTAAATTTTAAATTTTAAATTTCGAAGTAAAACAATGAGAAACATAATTGTGTTTGTGTGTGTGTGTGCGCGCACACACACCCACTTATTTTGAATGATAAGGGAGATTCATTCTTTATTTTTATTTAAAAAAATATTTTGATAAGTGTAATTTTATTTTTCTCCTTTGAGAAGGTAATGAGTTTTATTTTTTTTAATTTGTATGAGGAGGCGTAACTTTAATATTCACTTGGATAGAGTAACGGATCTTTTAATTTTATTTGTAAGATAGTTGAGATTCCTTTAGTCTCATCTTCCATCTTAATCCATGTGCTCTTTTTATTTTCCTCCACCCTAAATATCACAATTAGTCATATGGGGATTTAAATGCATAATTAGTCACTTCATCACTCTTGTACCTTGTTGCTTCAATTACTCATTGGAATCCATTAGTTTTGAGGAACCTTTTCCTTTTCACTAAAAAAAAATATTTCATATTTACATGATCACTATGTCAAATTCATAACCTACAATAGATTTCAAAACTTTCAACTCAAAGGCATCAATTTCCATGACTCCAAACTTGATATTTTAATGTTTTGACCTTTAGTTAGATGGTATAGGAATATGAAGTGGCATACAATCCTTTTAAGAGAGCTATTTTGAAAAGAATGAATATTTAGTAGGGAAATGAATATGCCATTGGATGTAATTAAATACCTCCAAAATAATGACCATGGATTAAGGTGGAGGATAACCATGGAAAGAATTTGAACCATTTATACATGCTTATTGATGTAAACCATCCCACATTTGTTAGGATCTAATGTATTAAAAATGACAAAACATCAATGAATACAATCCACTTCGAGGGGGAAGCCTCCCTTTACAATATATCCAATTCAAAATAAAATATGAGATGTGATAATATGATCATAAGACTATGTGTCCTTGATAATAATTGAATATCTAGGGATTAATAAGGGGTTTTACACATAAAAAGGGTTATTTTTCTAGGTCTTAACATGTTTGTCCCCTTCAAAAAAGTGTTTTCATCAACACCTGACTAACAATGAGTGTTTCTACATGACGAACTCATCTTCCCATGTTTTATCTTCCACTAGTAGGTTCTTCCATTTGACAAGGTACTCTGTGATTGGTTTATTTCTCATCTACTTAATCCTTGTTTCGAGGATTGTTTCTAGTTCTAGTATAATTTTCCCTTCTTCATTAATATTTGGAAAAATAGTTTGGACTCAGATCTTTTTGTTGATTACCTTATTTAAGAAAGAAAAATGGAAGACTGGATGTACACGTGAATATGGAGAAAACTCCAATTTGTAATCCAAACTTCCAATCCTTTGCAAAACCTTATAGGTTCCATAATATTTGGGTGCTAATTTAGTGTCCTTATTTGATTTCTTGAGAGACATATGTTTATATGGTTGTAGCCTCAGAAATACCCAATACCCCACTTCAAATTCCATTTCACTATGATGTTGATCTGCTTGTTGTTTCATCCTATTTTGTGTCATAACCAAGTTGTCCTTCAATAGTTTCAAAACCTGTTATTGGTTCCCTATGTTGTCCTCCACTGCTTGAACCTTTGTATTCCCTTTCAACGGTGATGCAATGGATGGAGGGTGATATCCATAAAGTGCCAGAAATGGGGAATTTTTTATGAAGTATGGAAGGATGTTTTGTACCACCATTCCACCAAGGTAAACCACTTGACCCATTGTGTCTATTTATCAGATGAAAAACAAGGAAGATATCCTCACAGTCATTTATTCACAATCTCAGTTTTCTGATCGGATTGAGGGTGGTAAGATGAGTTGTGAGACAATTAAGTATCCAAATAAGAAAATAATTTAGTCCAAAAATGTCTAGTGAAAGTCAGATCTCTATCACTTAGAATAATATTGGGTACTCCATGTATATTTTGAATTTTTTCCATGAATGTTGCGGCTACTGTACTTTCTTCAAAAGGATGAAAAAGAAAGAAAAATTGGGAATACTTTGACAGTCAATCCACTACTACCATGATGGTAGTCTTTCCTTCAGATTTGGGTAAACCTATAATGAAATACATTGAAACTTCTTCCCAATGTTGACTTTGTATAGGTAATGGTTGTAAGAGACCTAGAGTCTTCATTGTTTCTCCCTTATTCTTTTGGTAGACTAAACACTCATACGCAAAATTTTGAACATCGGTTTTAATACTTTCCCAAAAACAATCCTTCTTGATCCTATGGTATGCTTTCAAGAATCCTAAATGTCCTCTTATAGGATAAGTGTGCAATTCCATAAGGACCTTCTATTTTAGTTGGGAATTATTACATAGATATAGGTGATCATTAAAACATATAAAATCATTGAAATTCCTGTTGAAGGGTTCGGCGCTTGGATTCCATTGCAAAGGGAGTGCCGACGCTGGACAATAGGTCTAGGGGCGCGCTGCGTTTTATAAAATTCGCTGGCTTTTAAAGGGAGCGCCAAGAGGGAGCCAGCGCTCACCTCACTGACCAAAGGGAGCGCCAGCCCTGTACTGGACTTACGAGCAGCTCGTAGTTTTGGTTCAACGCACCTGTATCCCTCCAAAGGAGCGCTGACAAAGATTTGTATGAAGTTTAAGGAAACGCGCCCCTGAGTCCTCTGCGCCCTCCCGTGTAGCCTGCGACTTTCCTCCAGACCATGGCTGCCTCTGGGGAGCCTGATCCGCCTCCGGAGGTTCTAGCATTCAGAACTATGATAGCTGTTGGCCCCAAGTGCCCTCCAACCGCAACTCAGCAGAAGTTTGTAAAGAAACTGGACACAATCCCTTCGGTGGCCCTCCCGGAAGAAGAAACCTGCAAAGAGGCCTTGAATCTAGCTCAGAGAGGCCTCATAGGACAGTTCACGGGCCTCTGGCCCTCACCCAAAATAGTGGAAGAGTGGACTCAAAGGAACTGGAAGCCATTGATCAAAGAAGGAATCAAAAAAAAATTCGTAGGTAAGGGTTTCTTTGTGTTTGTTTTTGAAAACCCGGAGGACAGAGGAGTAATCTTAAGGAATGGGCCATACTTTATGGGACCCGAGGGACTTTACCTAAAAAAATGGATGCCATATTTTGATCCTACCCAAGATGTCCCTTCTGTTGTACCAGTTTGGGTCAGGCTTCCTCATTTACCTCTCCACTGCTAGAATCAAAAATCCCTCTAGATTATTGGCAATGCATTGGGAAAATACATAGACCAAGCAGCATGAAAGGATCAGTATTCTTGTGCTCGTATTTGTGTAGAAGTGGATCTAGAAGAGGGGCTACCGGAAGCAATAAATCTCAATGTAGCAGGGTGGACGCATGTTCAGGAGTTGGACTACGAGCAGCTACCTTTTAAATGAAGACATTGCCATGGGCACAGACACTTTGCAAAGCATTGCAAGAAGAAAACTGAGGAACAAGTAGACAAACAAAAAGGGGAACAATGGACCCTAGTCCAGAAAAATGCAAACACAAAAAAAGGCAAGATGGCCGGAGGACCTAGCAGCTCCAGAGCAGGCCAAGAAGCGGAAGCAAATCCAAACGGGACAATAAGTGTGCAGAAAAATCAAGCAAATTCAACCCAAGAGAACATGGAACAGGAAGACATACCACCTTCAAACAAAGAGGGAAGGGAGCCAGTGCAGACTGAAGCTAATCAAGACAGCCCCTCCAATCCCTTGTATGAAGAAATTGCAAGGAAAAAACCAGTGGAAAGCTCAGGTTCTTCAGAGGATGAAACATATGAGCAACCCTCGAAAAAAGCAGGAAGGAAATCCCGCAAAGAAAAGAGGGAGGAGGAGGCAAAAAGATTCAAAACACAAGGAAGCCAATCTACAATAGAAATTTCTATTGGGAGAAATATTAGACCAAGGTCGTCCAAGGGAGGCCTCAACCTCCCCCCCTTAAGTAAATAATGAATCTTGTCTCTTGGAATTGTAGAGGACTGGGGAATCCCTCCAAAATCGAAGCAGTAAAGTACCTTTTGAAAGCAGATCCCTCAGATATTATCATGCTCCAAGAGACCAAAATAGAAGGGCAGGCCCTTCTAGAGATCAACAGTTCAAAGTGGAATAAAAGATCAAGCAAAGCAGTCAACTCAAGGGGAACCTCTGGAGGTCTGGAAACTCTTTGGTCTGAAGACCTATTCCATTTAAATAAGCATCATGAAACCCAGCACTGGATATTTACGGAATTGAAGCACAAAGCATGTAAGTTGTCCATCTCTCTCTTCAATCTTTATGTTCTTGTTTCCTACTCTGAAAAATGAGAATGTCAGAATTCTCTCTCTGTCTTTTTAGAGGAGACTTCTCCTAGCAATATCATTATAGCCAGGGACCTAAATATTGTAATGAAAGCTAAAGAAAAGAGGGGGTGCACTAGCACTAGAGACCCCTTGCTAGCCAAGGTGGAGGAGATCACACAGACTTGGGATCTTTTAGATTTCAGCCCAGTTAGAGGCGTTTATACTTGGTCCAATAATAGAGTGGGACTGGAACACATTTCTGCTCGGTTAGATCGATTCCTGGTACAAAGCTCCATAATGATGAACAAAAAGATCATCATCACCAAAATCCTGCCTAAACTCACCTCAGATCATAAGCCA